>JAFEMH010006786.1:0-112722 GCA_022495995.1 Adenophora triphylla var. japonica | reverse complement strand
CCAATGAAAACATTGGGAATCCGCTTACAAAGCCCCTTGCACAAGCAAAGCATGGTGGTCATGTTAGGTCCATGGGTATACGATACATAGTAGATGGAGCCTAGTGCGAGTGGGAGATTGTTGGTGTGGCCCTGGCGTTTAGTTATTTTTGACTTATAACCTTGAATATCAAGCAGTGTAATCGTCGCTACCGTTTATTGAGGAGACGCTTATTTGGTTTATTATATGTTTTGCATGACATTATAATAACTCACGTCCCTAGTTATTGTGAATAACTAGCAGAAAGCCGTACGGATAATCATAGCATGATTATACGCATGACGCACATTGTCTCCAGGCACTTGCTAGAGAACAAGGTATTGGAGCGCATGACCTACCATGAGATTTATGACACGGGTCTACATGATCATATATGTCATGATTAAATCTCATGATAGTCGTGTCATTGGAATCCTTATTACCCGAGATTATCAATGCGTCTTCCACATGATGAACGGCCAATGACTTTGATGTAGCCTAACACTATCTTTAATGGGATAGCAATAAGGGCTATGTTGGCACAAATTGGATGCCTTGTAGGGAAGAATGATAAGTCGAAGATGGGACTTGTCCCTAATTAAGAAGAGATGTCTGCTTGGGTCCCTCGATGAATAAGTGTTGATGAGAAATGTGTGGCCCACACTCAAGAGATTTGATAGAGATCAGTCTCGCACTCCTGGATTATCAACATATTCGAGAATCGAGAAAGCATTGAACAATATGCAGTTGACGTGGACTGACTCATGTTCAATATGACATCGTGGATAAAGGGATTGTAACATTGATCTATCAAGGAATCAAGCTTTGATGTTATATTAATTGGGTGGACATAATGACTTGCTAGAGATCACTTATGTCTTGTGAGGTTGATGTTTCAACTCACTACCAATATAAATATAATTCCTAAAGGGTCACACACAAAGAACGAATTAAACAATGGCTCAAAATTGGAAATTGGACTTCGGATGCGCGGGCAGAGGGTTGTACGCACTAGACAAAATTGTCCCGCGCGAGACAAAGGTTACTGACAAAGTGAGCGTCCGCTCCCAATCAAAGCGAGCGACCGCTCCCAAGTTGCAGATTACTTGTACCGCGCGAGATACGCTATGTCTCGCACGGGACAAGGTCCGCCAGACACCTTTTTGGCTAGGTTTAGGGCTTTTTCTCCCTAAGGGTTAGGGAGATTTATAAAGTATAAATAGCCTCTTTCAACTCAGCCAAGGTACACGGTTTTTTGAGTTTTTGGAAACACAAAACATTGATTTTGATTGAGAATCAAAGATCAAAAACACCTCAAATCAATTCCTTAAACGACTCATTGATTGTTGAATATCGATTCACAATCGGGATCATCTAGCAATCCTACAAGATACAAGATCTTGGTTCGTTCGTGTGGATTACTATAGAGGGTGATTCCGTTATCACCTAAAGCTTGAAGATCAATTCATCGCAAGGAAGAACAAGGAGAAGATCAAAGGTTCATCAACGATTCAAAGTTTGAATCTAAGATTCGATTTCGAACAACAAAATCGCTATTAAGGTATGTAAATCTATTTCATGGTTTTATCTATTCATGTTAGACGGATTCAAGGCTAGGGTTTTGTGTTATATGTTAAAGACCTGCTTTGCGTTTGTAACCCCAAAACCCAACAGCTTTAAAGGCGTCGGCATCGGCTCGGAGGTTACGAGAAGATCCACGGCCACTTGCTCCAGGTTGACATCTTGTCCTTGTTCGCTTGCTCCTCAAGCTTTCTTTCATGACCTCAGACGCCTTTAACTTGATTGCCTCATAGGCCGTGATCGAGGCAAGATGCACATACAAAAAAGGATAATTGATCAGCAAAAAGACAAGTGTACGAGTGTTTTGGACAAATTTCAACAAGCAAATTTGTCTTATCAAGGATGTTTGGGCATAAATGGAATATAACTCACAAAACAAGATGAACGAGGAAACCCTTAGAACAATCGTTCGAGGGAAAAACCTCGGGAGGCTTTTGGGAAGCCTACCTAAACCAAAGAAATATTATTGAGTATTGTAGTTTCGAGTACAAGTGCAGAGTGAGAGTAAGCAAAAATGTGTAACGTGTGTACAGGTGCGCTCTAGGAATGATATATAGGCATGAATGTAACTGAAAAAACAACAACTTGAATGACATGCTGATATTCCGCCTAGAATCTCGCCATTTGTTGATGAAGATCAGTCGTTATCCCTTGGTTGATGGATGAGACCGTTATGTTGTTGCTTGACCAAGTCCATGCAATCGTTCAAATGAGTTATTTTTATTTATATATTTATTCCTGAAAAATAGGAAAATACAACAAACAATTTCAAGGCGTTAGTCCAAGATGTAAGTCAAGACGTTACCTCAAGATGGATGTCCAAGATGTAGAACATGTTGAGTGGATTTTTTAGGGTGAAATAATTGCCCCCAAAATATTAAGGCTTTTTCATGCTGAAATACGAAAAGTCTTAATGTTTTGACAGTGTCGCCTCGGTCTTGAAAGGAAGTTGATGAGGTGGTTGGCCCGCACAGTGTTCGAGGAATTAGGGCTCATTATGGCCTTTGAAGCAGTCTCATCATATTAATTTGAATTTTGAAGGAAAAAATCGCATTTCTTCAAAAGTTTCCCTCACTTCACCGGCGCTAATATCTCCGTCTTTCCTCCGGTGAGTACTCTTTTTCTCGCTTCTCCGTTTTCTTTCTAATCGTCACTTATGGGTAAAGGGAAAACAATTATTGATGTTGAGGCCACCCCTCCCAAAGGTTTTAAGTGTTTAGGGTTTATAAAGAAGAAAGATGATGAACGGTGCAACTTTAGTGCATCCCACGTTGATGCGCTGAAGAGAAACAATGCGTTTCCCCCAAACGCGGAGTTTCTTGTGCCCGACGAAGCGTGTAGTGTCGATTGCTTTTCTGTTGATTGGGTAGGTTTTTACGAATATCCTTTTACAATAGGCTTGAAATTTCCCTTTTCCCCTACGATTACCCGTTTTTTCGAGGTCACGAAATTGTCGTATTGCAAGTTGATGCCTATTGGTTGGCGTACATTGCACACTTTAGACAGGATTTCGGCTGAACAGGGGCTGGTTACTGGTTTAGAAGAGCTAGCCTTTACCTACGATATTAGGGCTTTAGGGAACGGTAGATTCAACTTTAGGATTAGGCCAGGTAGGGATCCCTTGGTTTTAGGTCTAGACACTGCTGATAGAGGGTGGAAACACAAGTACTTTTATGTGAAGCAAGCGAGTTTGGAGGGAAGCAAGGAAGTGGTGTCTGCTTGGATCCGCCAAGGTAGATATTGATTTATCGCTTGTCTTACATCTTTACATCTTGCTTGATTGTCATTTTGACAAGTTTTTTACTTCCTTTTCGCGTAGTTGCATCGTTGGAGGAATTATTCCCACCGACTGAAGAAACTGCTGCCAATGTTGAGTTGATTTTGAATCTGTCCCCCGAATCCCTGCGAAAGTATAAGCCCACTCCTGTTGAATTTGTTGGTGAAGACTCTAGAGATTAAGAGAGAGTTTCTGTCAGTGCCAGTCCAGCCAAGATGTCGTCTGGTAAAGTCTTTCTTCATAAATATGGTTCTTGATTTTAATATCCATGTGACTCTTCTCATTTCCATGCTGCAGTGACGCGTTCAAAGGCAGGTTTCGATGTGAATGACATTATGTCTAGTTTAAGAGCTAAAGTTGGTGTGAAGCTGGAGGGAGGTAAGACTCCTCTCCCAAAGGGAGATAGCTTAGCCAAGGCAGACAAGAAAAGGAAGGTGATGACATGGTGATCATGGTGGAGGAGGACTCGAAAATGGAGAGTTAGAAGGCCAACATGGAGAGTGTTGAGAAGGTAAAAAAAATCCTCTTTTCGAATTGCATGGAATCGTCTAGGTGTTTATTTGCTGAGTCTGTTTTATAGGTGACGAAGTTTATGGGATCTTTGGTGAAGGAAGTAGAAGTAAAGGAGGATCAAATCAAGATCTTAACCCAGAAGGTGAAGGTAGAAGGTTAGAAAGCTGTTCAGGCAAAAGCAAGAACTAAGCAGGTGGAGAAGGAGTTGATGGATCTTACCTCAAGGATGTTGAAGGTAGAAGAAGAGCATATAAAGGAACTGGAAGAAGCAAAAGAAAAATTCATGGCTGATGTTATCAAGGAGGTGATGGAGAGTAGAATTAATATGATTAGAGAATTCGAGGCTGGAAAACATGATGATTGGAAGATTGATGATGAGGTAGCCATGATGGACGCATTTTTGTGTGAAGAGGTAGACGTTGGTGAAGTGAATTTGAATGATGTCAAGGTGCCAGGACGAGAAGAAGCAGGAAAGGAAGAAGAGAAGGACGAAGTTGGAACATCTGCCAAGGGGAATGATGGTAAGGAAGGTGGTGTACCTGCTGCATAAAAACAATTTAATATTTACGTTTTAAAACAATGTTTATGTTTTATTTGGTCGTGCCTCTATTGGCACGTTAACTTGGGTTTTAGAATAGGGGGTTGGCCCCTAGAACAAATTTATGTTTGGAGTTTTTGTAAGAGGCTCATAAGAGTCCAGACATTTTAGCTTTTGATGGTGTTGGGTTGGTCCTACACCTTTGGTCTTTTGGTTAATTTTAACTGCAATGATGCTTTAGATGCTTTATACCTTCGATTATTTTTCTGTTTAAGTACGAAAGACAACACGTACAAGTGTTGTAACCAATTTGTAAAGATAACATGCAATGATGTTATAACCGAGTTGTAAAGATAACATGCAACGATGTTATAACCAGGTTGTAGGTGACATGTAGAAATGTCACTTTTCGGAGTCCTTAGGTAACATGTTAATGTTACAATCCTTAGTTCACATCTCGAATTTTAGAATAACAGATGTGATTCCCCTGACAAGGTGAATTGTATTTGCTATTTTAAATCGAGTGTGAAAGACGTGCGCCCAGGCGATTATAATCATGATTTCATAAGTACATTGTAAAGACGCTTTGAAGTAATGGGAGATCATGTACCTTATACTATCAAGAGACATTTGTTCTTTTAAGGAGCTTGCCAAGTGACTTTTTTGAAAGCCATTTATCCAATGTCCAGGAGCGTCCATCTTGCATCACAAGAATATGTTAGGATTGGGTGTTAGCTTAGCTAACACCCCTCCAATGTTTAAGTCATTAGGGATTTTGATTAAATAAAAGGAAAAACGAATTCAAAGGAAATAGAAATTAAATTTTAAAAGAGGTTCGTACCTTGACGTTAAAATTGCAATGAATTTTAACTTACACGTAATATTATTCAAGGCGTAGCCCTGGGCACTGTATTGTTGGATGATGTCCTGCCCCAGTCCTAATTAGTCATCTAACAGGTATGATTTGTCATCTTCATTGTCATGGATTTTTAAAGCGTATTAAACTTTCTTCTCCACGGGCCGTGTTCAATTAGTAGAACACGCCTTCATATCTGTTTTGTAGCACTCTTTTGCAGCCCGTTGGTCGCCCTTTACCTTGATGACTCCCCAAGGCGTTGGCATCTTGACACATTGATGGTACGTAGAAGGAACCACTCTCATATTATGAATCCAAGGTCTGTCTAAGATGACGTTATAAGAAGATGAGCAGTCAATCACACAAAATCTTTCCATAGAGTTCATCCCTTCTACATAGATAGGCAATTTGATTTCTCCAATTGTCTGTTTGGTTTCCCCACTGAAGCCTACCAAGACGGAGGAATTCCTCACTACCTCTGATAGGGGGATCATCATTTCTTCCAAGGTGCTCTTCATGATTAAATTGACTGAACTGCCATTGTCGATTAAGATGCGCTTCACCTTATAATTGGCAATCTGTAGGGTGACGACTAGACCATCATGGTGCGGATCTAAGATGTCTTCTTTATCATCATCATCGAAAATAATTTGTTCTCCCGACAAATGATCTGGATGCCTAATTGGCAATTCCATCTTATTCTCCTTGGAATCTTTAGCATGACGCTTTGCTACAGAATACGTGGTTCCACAAATGTCCGACCCACCTGTAATGAAGTTGATCACCTTAGTTGCAGGAGGAGGTGAAGATGGAGCGTCAGCGGCGGCCTCTTTTGTTTCAGCCCGTCCTTTTCTTTTCCCCAGCAAATCTTTGAGGAGTCCCTTTGACAGTAAGTAGCTAATTTCTTTTCTCAAGGCGATGCAATTATCAGTAGTATGACCAAAATCTTCATGGTAAGCACACCATTTTGATTTGTCCTTCCAGGATAATGATTTTTCAGCTGCCTTTGGCCACCTCGCCTTGCCACCTAAGTTGTCCAGCATGTAGGAGGCCTGAAACGTCAACAGAAAAACAGTAGTCACTAATTTTAGGATAAGTTGTATCATCTTCATCATAATCTTCTTCAACAACATTAATCTTAGAAGAGTCAGCTTTAGAGTAGGGTTTTCCCCTATTGGATCGATGGTGAGACGAGTCTGCCTTCCTATCGGGATTTTCATAGGTAGGTGACTTTTTGGGCGCTTTGCCATGAATCATTTCATCTTCTTCCAGCCTGATGAAACGGACGGACCTCGTCCTGACTTCTTCTAGGCTTCTAGATGGAAACATGACAAGATCTTGGTAGAAGGGTGATTCTCTCTTCAGGCCCATCCTGAAAGCTTCTGTTGCAGTTGACACGTCAATGTGAGGGATGCTTACGGCCTCCTTGTTGAACCTGAACACGTAATCTTTTAAGGTTTCGTCATGTTTTTGTACAATCCTGTAAAGGTCACTTGTTAATTTTTCAAACACACGATTGCAAGAAAATTGGTTAAGAAACATGTTAATTAATTGAGAGTAAGATGAGATGGAGTTCATAGATTGATTGGTCATCCACATCAAGGCGGGACCTGATAAGGTGGACCCAAAACCCCGCATAAACAAACTTCTTTAAGATGCGAAGGAATGCTGATGATGTCCATCTTTTCTTGGTACAGGGCTATATGCTCTGCAGGATCTGTCGTGCCATCATATTGCTTCATAGGAGGTACTTGGAATCTTTTGGGGATCTCCACTCCGGCTATAGAAGGAACAAAATGTGAATCGTGATGGCCGGTTGGAGATGCTTGGTTGAAGGGTAAGGTGACTCCTGGAACCTTCATGAGGATGTCCTTGAGCTGCTGTACCTCTCTTGCAAGGGCGATATCTGCAACAGGGTTAGTGGAAACTAAAGGATTGAAAGAATGCGAACGAGTTAAAACTCTGTTTGCCCAGGAGGTGGGGTCGCAAAAGTGAAACATGATGACAGCGGCATCAGGTTGGATGCGAGGATAGTGCTTTCAGTGTAAACAGTGCTGAACATGGACGTGTTGCCTTGACCACCACTTGCACTTGTCCCAACATTCGAGAAAGAGTCCTAGGCTGCAAGGGTGAGGCCTCCGACATGCTGACTATTGGAATGCTGAGTCCTGAAGCTGAGAAATCATGTCGTAGCCTATCGATGTGGTTAAAAATCATCTGATTGGTATGTCGTTGTCCGTCGATCTGGTCTTTCAGTTGTTGCATCATAGACGTCATAGCAGTTATAACTCCTAAGGAAATTTCTGGCAACGTCATGGCTGAAGATCCACCTTGGTCGAGCCCTGGGTTTTCAGGCGTGGCTGCGCCAGATCCTACAGGTGAATATGTGCTAGACGGCATGGGCACACTTGACGTGCTGGTTCTTGCCCTAGTTGTGATGATGGGGGTAGACATAGCCGAAGTCGGATTGCTCATCTTGTTTGGAATCTAAAAAACCAAAGTTCCCACAGACGGCGCCAAATTGTTTTGGACAAATTTCAACAAGCAAATTTGTCTTATCAAGGATGTTTGGGCACAAATGGAATATAACTCACAAAACAAGATGAACGCAAGGATGTAACGAGGAAACCCTTAGAACAATCGTTCGAGGGAAAAACCTCGGGAGGCTTTTGGGAAGCCTACCTAAACCAAAGAAATATTATTGAGTATTGTAGTTTCGAGTACAAGTGCAGAGTGAGAGTAAGCAAAAATGTGTAACGTGTGTACAGGTGCGCTCTAGGAATGATATATAGGAATGAATGTAACTGAAAAAACAACAACTTGAATGACATGCTGATATTCCGCGTAGAATCTCGCCATTTGTTGATGAAGATCAGTCGTTATCCCTTGGTTGATGGATGAGACCGTTGTGTTGTTGCTTGACCAAGTCCATGAAATCGTTCAAATGAGTTATTTTTATTTATATTTTTGTTCCTGAAAAATAGGAAAATACAACAAACAATTTCAAGGCGTTAGTCCAAGATGTAAGTCAAGACGTTACCTCAAGATGAATGTCCAAGATGTAGAACATGTTGAGTGGATTTTTTAGGGTGAAACAACGAGTAACCGAGCAAAGAAAAGGAGATAAGACGAGGAAGCCTACCTCACTCAGCAGAAGGCCTTTCCTATTGACCAGATGTTACAGGGCTGGCTTGGACTCAATAAGATGGTCCATGTACTCCTCATCAAGGGACCGATTAAGAATTGCTCGGCCTGCCCTCAAATGGGGACCCCTATGGGCAGTCAAGTCCATGCCCCTCAGAATAGGGACTTGCTTAGCATTCTTCAAAAACTGTTCGACCTCAGCATAAGTCTTGAGATGTCGAGCAGTGAGGGTGGGGGGAGAAGAATCAATGCAAGGCCTTTTCGAGGAGACCGCTACCTTGGCCTCAATCCTTACCCGCTTTGGGGTTGGAGTCCTACCCCCAGCATCTGCTTCCTCGGCTTTAGTATGGCCGGTCTGGGGAAACGCTCCCTCGGTTTGAGGAGAAATTCTTGGGAGGCCTGTCCCTCCCCTGCCTAAGCTACCTGTCCCTCCTCGGTCTCCTTGGTGGAAACTTCAGATCCACCCACCGGCTTAAGGGGCAAGGCCCCAGCTTCCTTAGAAGCCAATGGATTGCCTCTCAGCGGCATCAGAGTGCCTTTTATTCTTGGCCGAGGAACGAGAAGTCCTCCTCTTCAGTTTCGCTAATGCTTGGGGGTCAAGTATTTCCTCTTCTATTTTCTTCTCTTCTTCGGCTGTCAGATCTGAAAAGACGAGAAGTATTATCAGCAAAAGACGATCAAGACATTATAACAGTTAAAAAATTAACAGTATTAAAGACGAGAAGGAAAGGGATTTACAGCCGAGCAAAAATTAACAAGTATTAAAGACGATCAAGACATTATAATATCTAGGGTCAGTCTTCAAGCTCGACCAGCACAAGGTGCCTACCTCGGTAAACTGGCTTAACCTCTCTATCAATTGACCCCTCCACTATTGCCTCCACACTTCCTCGGGCACACCAGGAAGCCGAGAAGGCGCTGGAAATTCCCATCCTTGTCTACTCTCAATCCTTAGCACATGCTTGTTCCACCCTTTTGGGTTGGTTAGGGTCACTCCTTATTACCGCCATCTTGGTATCCTCTTTATAACTCACTGTGAAAAAATGATGGAACGCAGACTTACAAGGCTCAAAGCCTAAGCTGCGACAAAGTACTATGAAGCCGGTGAGTAACCTCACGACATTGGCTCCTAACATGGCAGGTACAGCTTGCATGTCCTCTAGAAATTCATTTATGAAAGGGTCCAAGGGAAGACGAAGGCCACTTTAAAACTGTTTATAGAAAAAATGTACATGGTTCAAGGAGTATTTACATGAAGTCCTTCATGGCTTCCTTGTCCTTGACAGGCATACCGGGAAGGTAGCTTAGGCGGTACTCCTCTCTCGACACACCAAACCTAGAATGTACTTCCTCTATCATTGGTTCACCAGCCTTAACGGGTTTGGCCATGGGGGTTTACACTCTTCCCCGGCTAGACCTACCTCGTCCTCTCCCCCGGTTACCAGTTTGGGCTCCCTCGGCAAAGGCATCCACGATCCTGCCTGAGGTAGAATGACCAGTTGAAGGCAGAGCAATGTTACTTCTTCCCGTCATGACTACACAAATAAAAGAACAAAGATCAAAAAATTTCCCAAGACAAAGGGAAAGACGAGGACGAGAAAGGGTATCCCTCCCCGTTCGATTAATTAAAATCGAGGAGGGATCCTTACCCAGCAACGGAGGTCACTACAAATGGTTGGAATTTAGATAGTACAAGTTGATGTGGTCAATAATTTCTGACCAGCCGTTGAAAATCACAACATGTGGGGATCCTACGTCAAACCGATCTATCCTAAACCGACTAGGGTATTGCACGTCGGTTCTACGCGATTGATACCTCGTCAGAATCTTCCCTATATCATTCAAACTCACCATCATCCATGGACCGTCAACCCTTCGGTAGATCCTAAGGTTTTTGGTATGATAACAATACAAGGCATTTGGATCGCTTCTCCAAGTACGGGCCATGGCTACGGCCGATGGAGACACAATAAAAACTCAATAAAAGCTTCAAGAACCCCCAACAATGGCGGTTCCTAAGAAAACACCAAGAACCCAGAAATTACAGAAATTAGAAAGAAGAGAAATAATTATACCTTTAATTCGACGTTGGATGAAGAAAACACGGACAAAATCGAGCACAAAGGAGCAGATCTGACCAAGAAATCAAGGACAGAAACTGGCGATTTGAAGCTTGCTATTTCTCTCTCAAACTCAAAGGGTGATAAAAGATTGAAATTGAAGGGGGTTTATGCTTATATACCCAGATCTAAACGGGTTGGGGTCGAATATCTGGGTAAAGGCGTCGTCGCCTCCCTCGCAATTAATGTTCTGAAGAGTTCCAATACGAATGTCAGACCTAGATGTACACGCCCAGCATTGTACGGATTAAACGGTGGGATATGAAGCCCCCATGACACGTAAGCGCCCGTTCGTATTCGTTTAAGCCGAGGTAGAGCACTACTTCCTACTCGTCATAGCCGAGCTAGGAAGTAGGGGGCCACTGAACGGTATAAATCGATGAACGAACGTGGGCTAGGCCGGGCAAGACACAATGGATTGGGCCCAAAATATAAATTCATAAAAGTCTCACTTACGACAAAGGAAGTGGGCCTTCCCTACCTTTGCTCGTCTTGAATCCTCGTCATTCTCACTATGTCAAAATATACATAGGTGAGCGTATAATGACTGAGGCCCAACAAAACTGTATGCCGACGAGGCATATCATCAATGTTGAGCAAGGCATCCATCAAGGCCAAGAAAGGCCTCCTTTGAAAACGAGGAGCACCTCCTCGATTGTCCACATAAGCAAGGAAATGGGCTTTCTATCCTTCTCAACTCTCCTCTTCGGTTCAATTTGGGCCGATTAGGCCATATACGGCGAGTAGGACGCATCAAATGCGCAATTGCAGATTGCTATTATCCAATCCTACTCAAATAAGGAATGTGAATAGTTATAATCCTACTAGGATTATAACCTTATCTCACACGCATTTCTATTCAACATGCACTCTAATATACTATACCTATATATACAAGTCATAATTCACATTATTTGGGTAATCCATCTTTTGACTCTAAACTTTTGTCAATTGATTTATCTCTCTAAATACAAATAATTACTCTCACGCCGGAGGACAGTCGCCGATGAAGCACCGATTTAGTTTACGTGTTTGTTCATCTTTTTCAGACTATTTAACCATACAGAATACAACATGCCGCTGAATTTGGGCTGATACGAACGTTTTTGAAATCATCAATACATAATCGAACTAATCAAATCTTAAAAATAACATGATTTTCTAGCTAAACTAAACTTTCAATAATAAATAATCGAACTAATCAAATCCTAGAAATAATACAACTATAACAATATAGACTGTTGGATGAAGTACGCTGATGTGGTGTCACGAGCAGAAACAACATGATAGTCAAGTTGATATTTCTGATTCCATTGACAGTTCAACACGTATCTTATACTCCCTCCGTCCGCTTAGAAGATTCAAAGTTACTGTTTACACGTTAATTAAGGAGGGGATATTATATTGAAAGTGTTGTGAGTGTGAAATAAAATAGGAGAGAGAATGAGTGGAGGGAATAGTAAATTATAATGGTGTTGTGAGTATTAAAATAATGTAGGAGAGAGAATGAGTGGAGAGAATAGTGATTTAAGGTTTCCTTTTTAGGAAAGAAACAAAGTGTGAACCATGTAAGCGGACGCCCAAAATAGAAAGTGTGAACCATATAAGCGGACGGAGGGAGTATTTTATTAATATTAACCTTTCCTTATTTTTATTTTTTTTTCATCTTTGATAGTCAATTAAGTTCTATTTGAACCTTCAGAAAAGAAGAGCTGACCATAGAAGCAACCACACACACAGCTACTTCCAAAGTATCTTATACATGTGTGGCTGATAAGCTGAAACTTGATTAGAGAATAAAATTAGTGACACCATGATCGTCTTAATCTCGATATGTCTCTGTATAATTGCTCTTTTGTATCTCCTCATGTTCATCAACAGAGTATGGTTGACTCCGATTTACATACAACATGTACTGAAATCACAGGGAATCAAAGGCCCTGCTTACAGATTTCTTCATGGAAACACCAAAGAGATTTCAGAAATGAGACAGGAATTAACTAGCACTCCCATGGAGGTGTCATCACACTTTATCTACCCCAGAATTCTTCCAGAAATCTACTCATGGACAAAGCTATACGGTATGATCACCTACTGATTATCCATAATGCTTCTTTATCAATTCGATTAGTCTTACTAAATCTAAGTCATAAACAGGGAAGAATTTTGTTTTTTGGCGTGGCCCTCAAGCTGTGCTCGTTGTTAGCGAACCCGAGATGATTAAAGAAGCACTAACCAATAAAAATGGAGCATTCCCAAAACCTAAAATGGAAGGATTAGCTAAGAAACTCATAACAGGAGGAATTATTGCAACACGAGGGGAAGAATGGCAAAAGCTTCGTAGAATAGCCAATCATACTTTCAACGGCGGGAGCTTGAAGGTATGCTAAAAGTATGTGTGTATGTGTGTGCTTTTTTAGGCAAGTATAGTTTATGATAAGAATATGAAGGATCCTCTGTTTAGGATATGGTACCAGCAATGATAGCTAGCGTGGAAGAGATGCTAGAAAGATGGAGACCCAAAGAAGGCGAGCAGATTGATGCGTACGAAGAATTCAAGATTGTGACATCCGAAGTGATTGCAAGGACTGCTTTTGGAAGCAGTTACTTGGAAGGAAAAAACCTATTTGAAATGTTAAGCAAGTTGCTAGAAATTATTTTTAGAAATTTTTTCAAGATACGCTTCCCTGGCGCTGGGTAGGCATTACTTCTCTGTATATCTCCCATTAATTCTTTGTTTCTAGTCTTGAAAAATAAATTAGAATAATTTTATTGCAGAAAGCTATTTAAGTCAGCGGATGACATCGAATCAGACAAACTTGGAGATGCAATTCGGAATACTGTGGTAGAGATTGTAAAGAAAAGGGAAGAGAAAGTGAGGTCAGGAGAAGCAGAAAGCTTTGGTGGTGATTTTCTTGGCTCGCTGATACAAGCCAGCCATGAAACTGATAAGACCAAGAAAATTTCAGTAGAAGATATGATAGATGAGTGCAAGACATTCTATTTTGCTGCACAAGAAACAACCACTGCTTTCTTAGCGTGGGTCATTTATCTCCTAGCTGTTCATTCGGATTGGCAAGAGAAAGCAAGGAATGAGGTGTTTGAACAATTCGGCAAAGAAATCCCCAACTCAGAGGGCATTGCAAGGCTAAAGATCGTAAGCAATTCAAATTAACCTCTAATCATATTTCCGTGTGAGATTTGTGCATGTCTCTAACTTTTTCTCTCAATCTCTCTGTCTCTCTAGATGAGCATGATCATCAATGAAACTCTTAGGTTATACCCTCCAGGTGCAAGCTTGATAAGAAAAGTGGAAAGCAAAACCAGATTAGGAAATATTAATGTTCCAGCGAATACAGAACTGTTTATTCCAGTTTTGGCACTTCAAACTGACACAGAAATATGGGGTCAAGACGCACACCTCTTTAAACCAGAGAGATTCGCTGAAGGGGTCGCAAAAGCAACTAAGGATAACCCCATGGCCTTTCTTCCATTTGGCTTTGGACCACGTATTTGCGTTGGGGTAAACTTCTCAGGTACTGAATCAAAAATAGCACTGTCAATGATACTGCAACATTACAAGTTCACTCTTTCACCGACTTATGTGCACTCGCCATTTCAAAGTGCGCATGTTCGTCCCTTGAATGGAGTCCAGATTCTGCTGCATAAGTTGTAAACGGAAATATAAGTTATGTTTGGGAAGTGAAAATGCAAAGCAACATATTAATATTAAGTCAATAACACCTAGGCCAATGTAGTATGTGTGACGGTCATGTAATATGATCAACTTGTGCCCGTATATTGGGTTCTCTCCTTGTTGCGATATCCACATTTTAGACTTGAAAGTGTGTTTTGGTATGAAATGGTTTGTGTTTTTGCAATTTTCTGGTGTTTCTTGCTCTACTTGGTTATTTTAGGCTGAGCCAAACTGTCAAAGACAAAAAAAGACTCAATTCAGTTCAAGCAGCAAACCTTGAACTGATGGCATCTCTTCTGAATTTATACTGACAGCTTGATAAAATGGAGCAAACTTTTTCCTTTGCACCCAAGGATCTTACCCTCCTCTAACAACAAAGAGAGTGGATTCCTTCAACATGGTCAAGGCCCCATCCCTATCAGGGGCAGACAACCATTGATTGGGTCTGATTTCAATCAGGGCAGATTTTACCACTAAAGATTCTTTGGATCATTTCATCAAACAGTTCATCTGCAGCTGCGGGTATGGGAAGAATTGACCCTGAAATGCTTATTATAGGGGGGATGGAGTACACTATCATTTCCATATGGAATTCTTTCAATTCCTTTCAGAAACTTAATACTCCCTCTGTCCCTAGTCGTCCCTAAACGAGGTTCAAATTCAAGAAATTTTGTCTCAATTAAATGTCATTTTTGCAAAAAAAAACTTCGTCCCTAAACCTTTTTTACCAATTTTTTTCGGCTTTTCATTTTATTATTGTAAAACTAAATGTAACTAAATGTCTAGAAAGTGGATTATAAGAGTACGTATGGATTTTTGTCATTAAAATTTATATAAAAACACGCATTTTCCGAATGTCTATTAAAATGAAATTTGAACATTATATTAGGGACGGAGAGGGAGTACAATTTGTTGGTTGAATGGGAATGATGCTACCATACCAAGAGAAAATAGCTCACCACTCCTTTGTTCTTGTCTATCCTTGGTCATATATACCCCTTTATTTGAGAACAAAATCTTCGGCATGGGAGCAAGTATGGTGGTTCACAATGCATTCCATAAGAAAGAGAGATATCGAAGAGTAGGAGTGTTAAATTGTACTTGTTCGCACCAACCTACCCGTATCAATTATAATTGATAAAAAAAGTTGGTATATCAAACTCTACAGTAGTACCTTATCAATTATATCTAATTGGTTTGTACATGATATACATAATTGACTTTGGTTGGTATACAATGTACCAACATTTTATATAAAAAATAAAAAAATTATATATTTATATATAAATATATAAAATCAGTTTTCTTATCTAACCCTAAGTTGCAGTCGCCATTACTCCTAAATTCTAATTACATTGCTCTCTCTCTCTATGAAACCGAGCAATAAGGCGATTTCTCTCCCTCTTTCGCGATTGTTTAATTTTCAAGACTTTTGTTGTACTACTTGTCTTTAGTTTGAAGACTTTATAATTTGTATTTTGAAACCTCTTTTTATGTTATAATGTGTCGTTAGACAGAAAATCTAACAAAAATATATATCAATGCATTTTTTTTTGACTTCATTCACATTTGGTATATGTCGAGTATCAACATTACCAACCAAGTACCAACCGTACCAATAAATTTGGTATATCGACTTTTGTGATTGGTACTGGTGTATATTTTCGTGTTTCAAATCATATTTGCTTGGTACATGGTATAAGTAAAATAATCGATATATCAACCAAACCACCCCCAACGAAGAGTATGACTAGCTTACTTTATGAGGAAGAAAGTGGCATTTGTGGTCTCATTAAGTGTAATGACATCAGCAATAGAAGTGAGACATGTTGCAGTTCATGGGTGGTCCATCATGCCAAATTTGATGGAATAGTGGAGGGTGAAAAGGTTGACTTCACCTTTGGGTCGCAAGGTTCGTCCACGGAGGGTGAGTCAGGGCCGAGAATTGGTGGTGCCACCATTGCTTGCATTTATTTAACGTCGGGGAACATCTGAGATGACATGTTGGAAAAGTCACTAAGGTTTCCAAAGTTCTCGCACTGATAGAGTTAAGCAAATCGATTGAGGAAGGATCTAGCTGGTCCCTTCAAGTCGGTAATAAGATCATTGCCTACCCGTTAAGGAAGGTCGTTATGAATGACTTCATCAAAAGTGCACCCATGATGGGGAAGTCGCTACGAATGAGTTCATCAAGAGAGCACCAGGCACATCAGAGAATAAGTAAAAAAGCAAACAATTTTGTTAAGAAGAAATATCCTTGTTGATTCAAAATAACCCAAAAACTATTACATGACAACAAAGCAAGTGAAGTCTTGTTAATTGGATTTGAGAACATTTTCACTAGAAATGAAATATGCAAAAACTGCTTTACAACTGCAGGAATTTCTACATACTAAAACTATCTAAATGATGGTTTTCTCTACTGCTCAAACCTTGGGACAAGGTACTTAACAAAGTCAACCTAACCCAATGAATTGAACTGAAAAATATGTCCATAATTTTATATATTATCATAAAGCTGGCAAAAATTTCTCCTTCATCCGAGAAATAAGCTTAAATTTCTCCTCAGCTTCGACCTGCTGACGCATGTCAAGTGCTGAAGCTCTATCTGGATGAAAGCTAAATAAGGCTCGTTTATAAGCTGCACGCACCTGCAATGTCATTAAGAAGCTGTTAGAGCAAACTGTCCAACAGTACCACTCAAATGATAATACTTTTTCCGTCATTTTTTTGAATTTAAGGGAAATTTAAGAAAGTTACATTTAATCACTTTTTGTAGCATAAATACGTACATATACTCCCTTCACCCCATAATAATGTGCACATATTTCCGATTTGGGTGTCTTATTGACAAGTCTCATTACCCAAAATGGCAAATTTTTAATAATATTATTATACTCCCTAAACCCCACTTGTCATACTCAGACACATAAATTATGGGCCCCACTTGCAAATCCCACAACACTTAAATATTCAAACACTTAAATTGTGGGTCCCACTTGCAAATCCTACTTCACTTATCATACTCACGACCCCTTTCTCACTCATAATACTTTTGAATATATATACTCCCTTCTTAATTCCCGTGCGCCCCCAAAACTGGGCAGATTGTTATGGGACGGACCGAGGAGCTTCAAGTAACTTCACCAAAAAATGGACATTCATTTCAGGAATGGGGGAGTAGAAAAAGTATCATGATGTAGAGATAAGAATAGAAGGTTTTGAGCACAAATAGTGTGCACAGCTAGGGCTAATTCTGATCTCTAAGAAGCCGTTTGGTTTAACAGTATTCATGCGGGATAATTTTAATGGGATAATTAATCCTAGTTATCCTGTGTGTTGGTTGGAAATAGTGAATTAGTATTAATAAGGCGGACAATCAGGATTAGTTGCTTATCCCCTCACTAATAATCCCAGGTAAGTGGTGGTATTATTAATCCGGACGTTACAGGATGGGTGGATTACGAAATTATCCCAATCATGCCCTCCCGTTTTGATAAACATCGTCACTGGAAAACCCCCCGAGAGATGAACCAACCCATTGAGATTATTCATGGTAGCAGAGATGCACAAGTCAAGAACAATTCCCAATCTCCACCAATGGGACCTTCCAGTTGATTCTCCTGCAAACAGAATTCTCAAGCACAGGGAGTCCAATTTCCGGCGGTATACAAACAAAGGGGTACAAGAAGCCAAGCCCAGAACAACCAAGATTTTTAGATTAGCAAAGGAAATCGAAATGGCTCTGGTGAAGGCATTATCGCCCATTCTGAGGACCCAGAAAGTGGAAATCCCGGCAAACTGGTGTGGATTGGGGCCGGAGAGCTGGTTGTGAGAAGGGAGAAGAGATTGGGGTGGGGAGAGGTAAGAGAAAGTGGGTGGAATGGCACCACTGCACCAGTGTGGTTAAAAGAAAGAACATGGTGAAGCAGTTGAATTGAATGTCGATGTGATGTGATGTTGGATTGATCACTCTGACTAACGAATTATCTAGATTCAAATTTAATTGCAAAATTGATGAACATCATAACCAGTTCTTTTGCAGAAATTGGGTTTTTAAGAATTGGGAGTGCTACGGGATGGATTATTAATTTTATAACTCATTTTTCCCCTATGAAGGTTATATATTTTTAGATTTATTAGGAAATGAATCAAAAAACAAAACATGGACTGCCAGGATGTTTAATTATGCAACATAATTTTCAAAATAAATGAACGTGGGGGTATTGTTGGAAAACGAATCTTGATATTGCATCAAGAAATGATTCTAATATGTTAATACCTTTCTTACCAAACAACATCTTATTTTTGAAATTGGAATCACTAAAAATGAGGGGTTTAATAATCCCATCACCAATAATACTGGTCATTCTTCTATGGCAACCAAACGATCCCTAACAGGATGATTTACTGCAAGTTCATTACTATAACTTTTGACTTGATCGGAGAGCCGTTACTATAATGGGGTATTTGTTTGAAATGAATTCAAACAGGGATTTCTAACCCACAACCAGCAAAATACAGCTTTATCATTGCTTAAAAAAAACCTAAACAGACCAAATTTAACTCATTTACTACTTAAAATATGGATCTGCTATTTCTACTTAAGAAGAAATATGAAGATGGTTAGATCAACGAACAGTAACAAATGAAGCATTTCAGACTAAGATTCCATTGGGTTCGCTCAATTCAAGCTCAGATTTGTGTTAAACAAGGGTGGCAAGAAACTTGCATGCATTAGTTCAGCTCCTTTCACAAATAAAATCATACTCCCTCCGTCGCACTAAAAGTTACACTTTGGTTTTAGACACAAGGATTAAGAAAAAGTATAATTGGTGCAAGTGTTGCGAGTATGAAAAGGTAGGAAAGAGAAAGTTGGGTTGGGTATAGTAAGTGGTTAGTTGTTGTGAGTATGCAAATGGGTCTTAGGGAATAGTAAGTGGTTAGTTGTTGTGAGTATGCAAATGGGTCCCACTTAATAAAAAAATATTTTAAAGTTTCCATTTTAGGAAAGTGTAATTGTTAATGGGTTAGGGTAAAAAGTGTAACTTTTAGTGGGGCGGAGAGAGTACATGGTTTAGCTCATTAGGTGTGATAATGTCACACACACACACACACCTCCCAGTCCAACATAAAAAAGATGTGCTATTTTAGAAATTAAGTAATTGAAGCAAACTTCTAGGCAAATGTACTACTCCCTCTTCCCAAAAAGAGTCCCATTTGACAAGTCAAACATAATGCTTTACTTGCTTGTACTTTCTTGAAATTACAATGATAAATGGGACAATCTTTTTGGGAAAAACCATACAGGAAAGCGGGTCAATCTTTTTGAGACAGATGAAGATATTAGATTTACATGCTCTTGTTTAACCTTGTTAGGCATGTATAACAAAAACCGACATTCTCAGATCTTTTACCCGTAACCCTATTCAAGGAATTTTTTTAAGCCAAGGGAAGCTGTGATTTCAAGTGTGCAGCGCTACAATTAGGGGTGTAAGTGGTTCGGTTCAAACCGCGGTTTGAGACCCAACCGAACCAAACCATGCGGTTTGGTTTCATGGTTTGGTTTGGTTTTCAAGTATGAATGGTTCGATTTTCAAGTATGAATGGTTCGATTTGGTCTCAAATTTTGACAAACCACATGGTTCGGTTTGGTTTGTGGTCTAATCCTCCCAGACCAAACCGAACCAAACCAAACCACGATTTGAGACCGAACTACCAAACCGAATTGCGGGACCAAACCAAACCACATTACATAAACTAATCCTAACCTCTGTTTTGTATCTTATTTAATGTTTTCGTATATGTATTAAAATTAACTGTTAGATCAATAAACAAAAACCTATGTTACACTAATCCTAACCCCCATTGATCTTATTTAATATTAATTTCATCATTTGTTATCGTCATTGCAACACATAAATAATTAAGTTCTCTCCACGATCGAAGATTGTAAGGTATTTTTCTTCTTTCGGCCTCTTTCTTCCTCTAGTCTCTCTCTTCCTCCAACTTTTCTTTTAACACTCGCTTCTTTCGTTGTTCCTCCGAGATCACGAAAAATTTAAACAAATAAGTAAATGAGTTGCAATTTGAATCGTGGTTTGAACCGTAGTCTAAACCATGATCTGAATCATGGTCTGGACCGCGGTTTGAACCACATAATTGAACCGCGGTTTGAACCAAACCATAGAGCTTTGGTTTGGTTTGGTTTGGTTTGGTTTGGTTCGGTTTGAATTTTTTCATGGTTCGGTTCGGTTCGATTTAGAAATTTCTCAAACCGATGACTAGTGGTTCGATCCGTAATTCCCCCAAACCGAACCATTTACACCCCTAGCTACAATTGTCTCTTTAGCTACAGCTAGAGCTCACTCAACAGCAGTGTAATGGAATCTCTAACCCACAAAAGGGGAAGCCTAAGGCAGCATTGTCTATCATAGCTCGATTTCCATCTATTTATGCCTAACAACTAGTGGATTCGTTCCCATTCCTCTTTTTTCTTCAATGTTCTTCGGCTCTTTCTTCTCAAAACATTTTCGATCTCAGTAATGCTTTATGGCAGATCTTGTTATTCTTATGGCCAGGCTTACCGAACTGCCCATGAGAGCCATCTCAATCATTCATGTATGACCATTCCAAATCCGGAATTCAGTGTTGACAGTGGAAAAGAATATAGAAAGGGGAAGCATATCCTATATTGTGTAACCATTCATTAATTCTGTGCAAAATATTTTGCATAAGCATTTCATGAAATGAGAATATACCATGTTTTGTGACAATGGATCATATATTGTTACTCCCTCCGTCTCAAAATAAATGTCGCAGTTGACTTGTCCACGTTTTAAGGAAGATGCTTTACTAGTTTGTACATTACTAGTACAATGATAAAATTGCACCAAGTCACTTTCCTTAATCAGAAACAAGACATTCATTTTGGGATGGGAGTAACAAAAATGGAATAGCTTAGCCTTGTCTATCAATTCTAGATGCATCAACACAGACAGGAATAACTGCAAAAATCTGTAACTCACCTCATGAGATAGAGGATGAAGTCCACCACCCACTTGAATTCCTAATCCACGCAATAGTGAAGCCATATCATGACATGTAGTTTCCAATTTATTTAGCTCTTCCCTAACTTCGGTCCGATGTAGTTCTTTCAAGTTCATATTCTCCTCAACCTACAGATATTGATTATTAATTATTACTAGAAATCTACCAAAGATGAAATATGAAGCTAGGAAACAGAATGGAAAAAGGTTATAGTACATTACAACTCAACCATAATCATCAATAGTTTAAGAATTGTACCAACCTTCTTTTGAGTTTCCCGGATTTCTTCCACACGCTCCTTTTGTCTTCTCTCCATGTCTATTAAACGCATGCTTTCAGCTCTCTCTCTTTTGCGCAACCGCCGCAATTGCTGTGCTTCTTCTGCCTACAAAAGAAGAAAATGTTTTTCACATGAGACCACACACAACCATTTCACAGTGAGGTATAGCTGCAACTAAAATATTACAACTTCGACCCAAAATATCAAAAAACAAATGCCACAAAATCCAGTTTATCAATGCAGAAACCAGAGAAAAAATAAAAATAAAAAAAGATAACTCAGAAGGAGGAACATGTAACAACATACACCCTCCCCCCTTTCTCCAAACCAGTAGCCTCTGTTCTAGAAGAACGGTCCACTTCAAAAGCCAAACATTTTGATAATATTTTATCACATAGCCTAAATTGGAAATAAATAAATTTAAAAAAGAATATTACCCCATACATCCCAATCAAAGAGGTACAATTTCCATTTAGTTTAAGCTAATTGAAACGGTACACTTCCTTTCTACCAAAACCTTTCCATAAGGCAACGACTTTAACAACCCCAACTTCTTGTGCATGAAAATCACCATGCCAAATCAACTTCAAATCATGCCACTCATCCATAGTTTTTGTAGAATGTCATGAATTATCAACAATTTTCTAAATTTGTGTTAGAATCAAAGAGTAACTCTTCAATCAGAGAGGAGGGAGTACTTAAGAGGCTTTTGTGGTAGATAAAAAGAGTAACTCTTCAATCAGAAAGGAGGGAGTACTTAAGAGGCTTTTGTATTTCCCTTTATCAGCACATCTATAATACAATAGAGGGAGCTTTTAACTGCCTCTTAGCTTTGGATAAGTGGTGGCTGTGATTAAAAGTTGAAAATCTGATCTGACGGCTGAAATTATTTTTGGTATTTATTTGGTAACCGCCTATTACCCACGATCGCTCCTCTTCCTCAATCCTCAAGCGAAACAGTGGTTGCCTTCACTTTCTCCCTTCACTCAATATCCCGTTTCTCTCTCTCAGTTTCTCTCTCTACTCCATCTCTCCGGCGACCCCCTCCCCACCGTTGAAGATCAAGTTGCTGTCGGGAGATTTGAGTTAGGGTTTCGCGGTGGTGGAGAGGCAGATTTGAGCGGCGGAGAGTTGAAAATGAGGGTTGTGTGGACGATTAGCGCATTGATTGCGGCATCGGCGAGGCATTACATGATCAAGGACGTCGTGAAAGACCATCCTCACATTCAGAAATTGGTGGTGAGTGATAGAGATAGAGAGGGGGAAGGAACAATTGTTTTGAGGGAGTGCAACAATTGTTTTGAGGGAGTGCAGGGAGAAAGGCGAAGAAGACGAGACAGAGAAGCAATTTTGCGTTCTCTTTTTCTTTTATTCTCCTCCCCGTAAGAAAGAATAAGAAGAAGGATGAAATTTCCTCCAATGATTCTTGAGGGCTGTGTAAGGAAGTGGAAATGGAGGGGAGGCTACGACTCAAGGCATTGAAGGCGGTGTAGGGTTCATTCATTGGAAGCAGTTATATGGTTCTCCGTTAGTGCAGTTGCTACCGTCTACTTTCTGCCATTCTCGAATTTATCTCGCTGCTTAGGTAATTTTGCTTATTTACCCCATTTTAAATTTTCTCTTATTTTATATTTGAATGAGTTTAGTATTTTGAATTTTGCTTATTTACCCCATTTTAAATTTTCTCTTATTTTGTATTTGAATGAGTTTAGTGTTTTGAATTTTGGATACTTCTCCCTTTCTTTTCAATTTAAGGGATTTTTTTTAGATTAATTAAGTCAGTTTGTGTGTTTTATTCATTAATCACATCTTTTCATTAGTGGTTTCAATTTAATAGGGCGTTGGCGGTATTGACGTGGTGGCTCAAGATGGCGGTTGTACTATCTGAAAATAAAGACTTCAATATGTAGATTAGTCAGTCTCATATGTAGTGCCTTGGAGTGAGAGATTTGTGGAACTTTTGTTAGTTATGGATAGTGTTAGTCAGTTTAATGATCTTGAAATATAATCTGATTCAGTTGATTTGATTTTACTTAGATTTGTGGATGACATATTAGTTTCCCAGGAAAAGGTCATTGACGCAGTGGTGATCGAGAATATACATTTGTATGTGGGCCGGGGAGAGGGGGGTTAGGTAGGAAGACAACTGGTAATCATCAAGTGGCTCTTAGTTGTAAGCTGTTTTTTGTATACTCCTTCTGTTGGAGTATTTTATTACCTCTTTTTGGTTTGGAGGTCACATGAAAGAGGGTAGTGAGTTAAGTTGAGCGTTATGAGAAAGAAGGTAGTGGGTTGGGGTGACTTGGAGGGGGAAGGGGTTTGACAGAAAAGTGTAAAGGGATTTTTGTTCCATGTTATAAAATAAAATCAAAATTAACTAATTGAAAAAAGGTAATGGGAGAAAAAAACTAAGAAGAAGCTTTTGGGAAAAAAAGAAAGATTTCAGAAGAAGATTAGAAAAGGAAGAGAAGGAATACAAATAAAATATTCCAGGTGTGTGATGGGAAAAGGGTACGTGGCACTAAGGAAATAGAGTTTGGTTTGGAGACAACTCCATTAACGATTTCTCTTTCTGAGAAGTAGGGGGTTAAGTTTAAATTGTAGTTTAGGACAAACAAAACTTTAAAAATATGATTTTTTTCATAAGTTTAGCAAATTAGTTTTAATTGCAATTTTTTGTACTACCTCCGTCCCAAAATAAATGTCCAAATTTAGTCAGTAAATTTGGACATTCATTTTGGAGGGACGGATAGAGTATATTTTAATTTGGAGTTGTTGCTCCATGGCCACTACTGAACTCTTTTTGCGTGTGGTTTGAAAGTAGTGACATCTATCTGTTATTTGAAACCTGAGATTTATTATTGGATTCTTTGTATTCGAAAATAAGTTGAATTGCCTCACAATTGTAATTAGGCGTGGAGCTTGTCATATCAAAGCTTTCAATTTCTTTCGAATCAGAACCTTTTTGTGTTTGGTATTTTTTTCAATCTAATATTTTTAGTTGTGACTTGCATTAACAACATCAATTGTTCAGTAAAACGTGTCTAACTCTCTTGATTTCTTCTTCAATTTTCAATTTTCAATTTGTGTTCCCTTCTTTATCCTGAATTTTTTCGTGGGTGAATTATATTGATTTATTGAATGACTGACGTGTGTGAGTGATGTTGTGTTTCTTGAGTTCTTTGATTTGTTAGTTGTTGCTTGAAGTATTTGATATTTTGTAGGTATATACGGTTAGTCCAGATAGATGTTCCATGACTAAATAACAAATCAACTAATGGCATTCTATCAATGAAATTATAATAAAACATCAAATATGATCAAATTAAATGCTCTCAAGATTAATGAGAGAAGCGGGTCAAAATTTTACATTGGATAATGACATCAAGACATGAACCACCTTAGGAACATGTGAGTTTGCGGATTCAGTGTTTTCATCAATGTTGGTGGCGGCTGCATATGAGTGAATGATTCTAAAAGCCATTTGAGAGCAGTTGAGAGATTTTTTTGAGAGTATTGAGTAATTAGTATGAGTTGCTTCAGAGAGATTTGCTTCTTGCTGGAAAATTTGCTAATAGAAAAGAAGGGATTAAAGAGTGGATGTTATTAAGACACAAAAATTAGAGAGTGGTTGGCAATTGTTTCTAGGTTAGTATTATTCGATTGATATCAAATTAGTAATAAAATAGAGGACCAAACATTATTGGGTCAACCTTAGTAATATTCATCAGGCAAGCCTAATGTTTTCATGTTGTTAGGCCTGTTTGATTACAAGAAGCAATTTAGGCAACCACGTACAAGGTGAAAAAGGGTACAACCGAATTTTTACTACTGTTTTACAGGTTGAAGGTGTTTTTGTTTTGTGGCTTCTGGTGAAGTTGAGGAAAGCGATATGGTTTATCAGACTGTGATGATGAATTGAAGGAGTTAGATTTGGAGAGTAGAGATGGTTGGAAGATGGCAGTGAAGAGAAATAAGTATAGCCAAATTTTAAGAAATTTGTGAATTAGAGAGTGGTTGGCAATTGTTTCTAGGTTAGTATTATTCGATTGTTATCAAATTAGTAATAAAATAGAGGACCAAACATTATTGGGTCAACCTTAGTAATATTCATCAGGCAAGCCTAATGTTTTCATGTTGTTAGGCTTGTTTGATTACAAGAAGCAATTTAGGCAACCACGTACAAGGTGAAAAAGGGTACAACTGAATTTTTACTACTGTTTTACAGGTTGAAGGTGTTTTTGTTTTGTGGCTTCTGGTGAAGTTGAGGAAAGCGATATGGTTTATCAGACTGTGATGAAGAATTGAAGGAGTTAGATTTGGAGAGTAGAGATGGTTGGAAGATGGCAGTGAAGAGAAATAAGTATAGCCAAATTTTAAGAAATTTGTGAAGTGGATATGTTAGGGAAGGAGATCATAGGCAATCAATCATAGTGCAAACGATAATAATTATAATAGTACTTTTATGAATAAGGTGAATGGAAGAAGGCCAGGATTTAGGAATTCAAGGAGTGGCAATTCTAACTAGGGAGAAAGTGGGAGTAAGGTGAATGGAAGAAGGGAAGGATTTGGGGATTCAATGAGTGGCAATTACAATCAAGAAAGAAAGTAGAAGTAATTTTGCAACCCGCATAGTAGCGAACTGGTACTTCAGTTACTATTTGCTCTTTTGTTAGTTTCTGATTATGTTAAGGCTATCTTTTCTCTAATTATGTTATATTTTTTGTTAGATTAGTAGTTTCTCATATTCATTATCTGATGCCCTCAACCTCTCACCAGTATTAATTCGTTGATGCTTTCTTAATTTGAAATTATTGAATTAAGTTTTGACATTGTTGAATGGTTTTGTGTATGGGGAAAGTTATCAAGTTACTTCAAAAGATGGTGTTGTTAGTGGATTTATTAGACAAGGTTAGGTTAGATAGCTAAGAAATACATGAAGCTATATATTTCACTGTTTACGATCAGTGCAAAAGGCATGATAAAATTTTCTTTGATAAACACCTGACACAGGTCCTTCAAATGTCAAATGACCTAATCTACTTGAAGAATTGAGAGGCATATTGAGGTGGATAAATGTCCTTGATTGTTTTGAATTGAGAGGCATATTGTGGAGTTATATGCTACTGTTAGAACAATTATGCTGTTGTTTACATATGATTTTAGAGAATGATGTCTTCATTTAAATGCTAGGTAGGTATAGGATTCAGATTCATAGTTCATTTGTTTTAATCTTTTATTTAATTATTTAAATAATTTTGTTTTTATTTAAAAATATAAAAATAATTTATTCCCACTTTCATCATTAATCTGTTGAGATTTACTAATTATAATTATATCTTTATCCTTGATTGACTATTATTATTATTATTATTATTATTATTATTATTATTATTATTATTATTATTCAAAAAACTGCACGAGGATTGAAATTATTTTAGATCGAAAGATGGATGAAATTTCAAAACATACTTATAAAGTCCTTTTTCATAAGAGATGATGGGGTTGTTGTACACCAATGGTGTAATTAATTGGCATTCGTGTGTTCGTTTCTTTGTTGTTAGGTCTCTGGTATATCAGGTATGGATAATAGATTTGCATCCTTCGTTCAAGTTAACTGAGAACTGGGCCTATTTAATTTAGTGAGTTTCATGAATTATGTGCTTTTGTTTTGGAGTACATCCTCAAAATTGCAACTTCTTAAAGAACCAAGGTTCAGTTTGGTGACTATATGACAGTATATACTGAACAGAAGTTCCTTCCTAAAGAACCAAGGTTCCTAGCTGTGGGTATGAATTAATAGTCATTCCGTTTCGTTTCAGTTCATAAATTATGTATTGATTAGTGATAAGCTTTTACCTAAGTGGTTGTCCTTCTGCAGTAACATATGCAGAAGAGAACAGAAAGTTTTAAGTCTGTGTGGGTGTGTGTTATGGTGAGTTTCGTTTTCTCCTTTGGGTGTTTTGATGTAATTGTTAGCAGTTTGCTTTGTAAATCATATCATAAGACATAGAATATAAACTTCCTTTGTTCTTTTAATTGGGTGTCCTATTAACGATAAAGTATACATAACCATGTGCAATTCGTATTATTTTATAGGGGCAGGGCCGGGAAATTTTATTATATTGCTGCTAAGACTCAAGCAAATTTTAAACCTTAGATTATTTGTTTATGTTCTGTTCTGTCGTTTTTAATAAGTTTATTAGTAGAGAAAAATTTGGTTTCCTTCATGCCTAGCATAGTAAGCTGTTCTAGATCCCAATCCTAACTGGCAAGCCTTATTTTGTCTAACCATTGCCTGATGAGTTCCTGAGGCCAATTTAGGTGTTTACTGAATGTACAGCTAGGGAATTTATGGGGAAATGGATCAGAAAATCCATTTCTGGCAAAGAGAAGGGATTTCAACTCAATGTTATATATGTTCAGTAGACTCTGTTCGATCAAGACGAATGCAAAATGGTGAGTGATGTTGGTTTGTTGATATTTTTCAGGCATTTTTCCAACGCTGGTGGAGGGATTAGAGGGAACCCGACTATTAGTCAAGGAATTCATTAGATAGGAGGTCTCGACTTGATGTAATAAACTTATTAAACATAGTTTACATTTCAGTGAATATATTTTATCGGTTCTTTTCCCATTCGTGGCACTAATTGTTTGCTGTTTCTTCGGTGTTGTACATCGATGAGAGTGTTCGCATAGTGATTGACTTGAAATATACGTACTTGGGGCTTATTTGAAAAGATAGTCTCAAAGAGATGCTCTCAACACTTTATTCTTATGAAGTATGCACACATTTGTTTTGATATATTACAATTGTTTGTCATTTTCATTGGTCGTTTCAATAAACGGAGAGGAGCTGATTTTTTGTAACCATCATTTTCACCATTTCTTTCATTTTTGTACCGTCACCGTGCCATTGGCACGGGCTATAGAGTACTAGTACAATGTTATTATAAAGCTTCCCAATAGAAGGACATACCAGAAAAAGAACAATTGGTTCCCAATTTAAACAAGTAAATTTTCAAAAACAAGATTTAATAAAGGACTGTTACCCTCACAAGGCTAGTCTACTCCCTTATGAACCAATGCACAAAAAGGTTCAAACAATTAAATGGATAAATGATACTCCCTCTGTCCCAAAATGAATGAATATTGTCTAAATAACTTTGTCCCAAAATGATTTTTTATTTTCCACACTTCATATACTTAAATAATTAGAAGTTTAGCAGGAATTTTTATGCATTTTTGGTACTCCCAGATTGAATGACCATTTTTGTCACAAAATGAATGACCTTTTGAAACTTTTCCATCAAATAACCTTGTCCCCAATGATTTTTTTTTCAATTATTTTTGCATAGTTCATTATATTTTGCAAAACTAAAATTTTGAAAGTGAATAGCAAGAATGTTTGGATTTTTTTCTATTAGAAATCAACATTTTCAAAATGACCATTATATTCTAAATGGTCATTCATTTTAGGATGGAGGGGGTATAAAATTCGATAAAAAATTGATCATTTTCAAAATGTCCATTGATGAAAAATAGACATCCATTTTCGGATGGAGGAAGTATCAACTATCTCAGCTTTTTGCACTGTATATCATAAAGAACTGCATTGTAGCGAACAAATGCCATATTCTGCTTGAATAGAAAAAACATGATCCTTTATCTGTGCCTCCTTTTTTTATTCTGATGTCTGCAAATAGTACAGAATCCAATTTTACAAATTTCAAGACATATTCCAATGCGCATGTATGATCAGAATTCACATGTTCTTGATAAGCAAGTTCTTATGATGCTTTTTGAGCATGCTACTAAATTAATTCCTTCGTCTGTAAATTTACATATACCCAATCTAATCAGGAAAATGATATGACCTTTATAGCAGCCAAGTATCTTCTAATCCACAGAACTACTTTCTCCATTCTAACCGAGACTACATTCAATTTTAGAGTTTTTACCTCAGAAAGGCATGCATGAAAAGTTAAATTCTTTTCAAAATTTACCCTTATTACAACAGATTAACAGCTCATCCTGAAAATCAGGAGTCTCATAGGAAGTGTCACTGCACACGAATTCTGTAGTTCGTAGCACTTGCAACACTTAAAAGACATATGCAGCCGATGCAAGAAAAATTCCAAGGGCTGCTGGTAAAAAAATTCTTCGAATATTAAGATAATATCTTCTCTCCGAGGAGAAGGGCACAGTAGGATTCATTCAGAAGGTTGAAGACTATGTCCAACATTAGGAAGGAACTATAGAAGTGGCTTTTCTCATTGACTTAGATTCTAGCTTTGCCAATATTGACTTCTTCTTAAAATGATGTCTTGGCGGTCACCTTTGTCTTTTATGTGAAGAAGAAATAACTAAATCTTAGGAAGGATAATAGTTCAGTAGTAATTTGATTACCAAAGAGTACACGTTTGAAGGTTTGACTTGTTAATTTTGTATTTTGACACCTTTGTATTGCTTAAAATTCGTAAAAGGGCAAACCCTGGTGCGCCAAGCGCTCCCCGCCAAGCGGGGGTCGGGAGAGGGAACCATTTGCTAAAGCCTTCCCCTGACAATTGCCAAGAGGCTGTTCGCCAAGGTTCGAACCCATTCGTCACGCAATGAAGATATTATATTTTGAAGATGAAAATATTTAACAAAAAAAATAATCGTAATATTTATAGCTTAATTTTTAAAGTGGACTCTTAATATGGAACATCGAAAAAAGGAATAGTGGGCATTAACGTGAAACAGAAGGAGTACTTCTCTAAAAGTGCAAAGGTGTAAAAGGGGGAAGCAGAAGCACCAAATGGCAAATTATAGAAGTACAGATTGCAGATGAATGGATAGTAAATGAATTACACCAGTAACCATATGAATAGATCAACACAACATACCTGGGCTTGTAACGTTCTTTGTCTGGATATCCATTCTTCTTCTTGTGCTCGCTTGTATTCATCGGTCTCCTTTAGCTTTTCTCTTTCATTAATTATGGAGCTCTCAGCAGGAGCATCCTCACCATCAGGCACATGCAAAAGATCATTTTGTTCATCCTCGTGATAGTTAGAAACCAAATCCATGGATATTTCATTCTCTTCAACTGAATTTCCCTGTTTCAGATGTATTCCATCAATCTCTGTGCTGCAGAGAGACGGCTCTTTGCAAATTAGTTCATCTTTTTCTTGACATAAATTATTTACATAGCTGAGCCCTGGTTTGTTCAGCGATGAAGTTTCAGAGAAAGCCTGTTTAAAAAAGGCTTCAACATTTTCATTAGAAGGACGAACACTTGGTTCAAAATAGAATACCGATCCTGCCTGTTGTTTTCCATCTTTTGGCTGACAATCGTCGGGCCTAATATTCTCTGAGCTACAGGGAGATGAAGAAGCTCGATCACTTTCCCCTGATTTGCTAAAACTGGAACCACCATTTTCAGAGATTTTACTCTTTATATGCTCAGCACTAGCATCAGAAGGATCTTTTCTTGATGACTTTGAGCTGGCAGGAATATCAGCATCGTCTGCCTTCTCTGACGAGTTCAGATCAGTACCAGAACAAGGTGGCATCTTGGGATCACAAGAAGTGCTTCCCAGATTGTTAACAGTTTCCATCGAAGGAAATTGGTCATCCTTCTCACAGCTGGCTTTCTTTGAACTAGAAGAAACTGGCACCTCATGATATGTGTTGGTAATGTTTTCATCTTGGTGAGCATTAGCAGATGACTTAGAAGTTCCACCCCGCGCACTTTGGACATCAGATTTTCGTTTCGAATAAGCTTTTTCCCACTGCTCTTGAACCTTTCCAGAAATATCTTCCATAACCTCACAATCAGGAGCATCATTATCAGATGAATCACTATCTGAATCCATGACTAAACCATACAGGTTGGAGGATGTTTTCCCAGAGTAAGTTCTTTTGCCCGTGGATAACTTCACAGGAGATATATTCTCCTGTTCAAAGTGGAACGGACCACCCATAGCATTTACTGTACGGCGAGAATAGCTGGTGCTAGGATCGAATTTCACGCCCGAAGATGTACCATTTGTGAATTCACCATCTAAACCTGTTGCAGGCTGGTTATTTTCAGCACTGTCATCATCATCGATGCAAATTACCGTCTCTGAATGAAACTTTTTCTGTTTTCCCAATCCACTTGAACATCGTAGTTTTCTTTTTAGCCCTTCAGGAACATCAATAATTATAACATTGTTGGATCCATCACTATCCACATCAATCAAAACAAAATTGTCAGTTTCTAGAGAGCTCTTGCACTTCCTCAGGGTCTTCACTCCAGAACAAGGCCGGGACTGAGATTGACTCACGGATGCTCCTTTTCCTCTCATTTAGCTGCATAACAGCGCAATAAGCACTAAAGTTAGAATCTAGTAAGGCCTGTGCACTACTACAACTTGATATCACCACTTCCAGTTTTAATCATATGATACACATAACATCACCAGGACAGGAAACCGCTGTTGCAGCTATTATGCTGCAGCAACGGTCACGATTGATACATGTCCCCTGTTTTAGTATCATGGGCTGATTTGATCATATGGAACCCTCCTTGGACCAATTGGATCTCAGATGATGCTAAAACAGGGGCCGGTGTGATCAATCTGGGCCGCTACTGCAGCACTGCAGCATAATAGCCACAGCAGCGCAAATCCAACATCACCAGGTCTTATAGCATGTGGAGAATCACCCTGAATAAATTTGTAACATTCCACACACACGCCACTAAAGTTTCCTTAGGAGTGAGGAGACTTTGGCATAGAAAGTTATTTTTCACAATCCAAACACAAACATTTAATATTTAAACTAAAGTTCTAAATTTATAAATTTCAAATGTTCTAGGGAAGCTATTTAAAAACTAATTAAAATTTTCTATAGTAAAAAATGGGTTGCACTAAGAATCATCCTTGACGCATTTGAAAAACTCTGGGGCACAGGAAAACTTGTTAGTAGTACCCCTAACTATAGGTACTCATCCTACAAATATTGTGGAGGATAATGAAAGGAAACAGTTTTAAAAGAATATTGTAGCAAATGCTGATGACTTAGTCTATCCACTTCTAATCATCCTTTTTATGTACAAGAAAGCTTATTCATATACTTTCATGCAATATGTCTAAGATGGCAATATACATTCTCCACTCAGACCAAGACTCTTCAGGCATAGTAAGCAAACCAATTACTGCATTGCATATTCAAGAAAAGAAGATGAACAGCAAGGAGAATTCTAGGAATTACAAAAACGCCTATTGTCTTATCTTAGGTTGTATCCAACAGCAATATTGGGCAAATGGTTGGCCATTGTGATAGCGACCTCACACAGCATTACATGGGTTAGGTACTGATGGATGTGTCCTAGTGCTGACGTTTGACTAACCCACTAATGTGATAGACCTCAAGCATTAATTTCACTATATGCCTTCATTGTTTTTTACCAATCGAGAGGAAAATGACCTCACACAGCGATAACATGAATGCAACTCTTCTATTCAATCTTCTCTACCAAGCCAAAAGAAATAGGAGGAGGAGGAGGAGGAGGAGGAGAAGAGGCATAAGCGATTCAGCCCACTAGCACAAACATGTATCTAGTGAGAAGAGAAGAATAAAGACCCTACGCAATCCAATATGAATAATGACAGTGATCCTAGATAAAACTTATAGAGGACCTATTGAGATCCTTAACATTTCCATCCAGAGTGGCCATGATGAGGGAGGACTGAGGAGTTTCCCTTCCAGACTCCAGAAACAAAATCCACACATAACATTGATGATTTTATTTACTAATGAAGATGCCAGCACCCGCGTCCAAATGGAATTAAGAACATTTGCCTAACATTCAAAACTGAGCCTTATATGTCTAGGGAAAAGTGTCTGTAACGCATATCCCGAGGCATGATATTTTCTAGCTCCCGGACAGTTGCTCCGATTCCTCTCACCCAACAAGATATATTATCGGAGCTGAACAAACTAGAAATATGGAGCACAATAAGGAAATCACTGCTTAAATACTTCTCTATCCAGCCCCAACAACAATAACCTACCCATTTTCCAATAACTACTGAACATTTTCCACGCACCAACATCCTAACCTAAAATTAGTGTCAGCTTGGTTTTTAAAACATTTAATGTGCAAGTAGTAGCTTAACTACTGATTGAGCTAGTACTTAACATGCAAAAGATACAAACCCTTCAATGCAACACAGCTAACCAACATGCAACAACTAAAAAACTGAACCCACCCACCCACTGCACCCAAAAAAGCACTCCACACACATTAACACTACAAAGCACTCCGCGTAAAAGCATATGAACAAGGAGTCAAATAAAAGCCAACAAAACATGCAAGAATCACAGAAAAATTGAAAATCGGCAACTTTCATAAGGTGCAAATCAGTCTTTCAAACCTCAAATTGCATAAAGAAGCTTTATAAGGAAACCCCAAATCCAAAAATCAATGATATGAGAAACCCTAACTACGCAAAAGGAAAATCAATTATGAAAAACCCCAATAAAAACCCAGAAAAGAAAAAAACCCTTCAAAATTGAGAAATCCAATTACAAAACCCTAAATCGAATTTCAAAAATTAACAAACGTAGATTGATACGGAATTGAATCGACTTACCTGGCGGAGAGAAACCGGTCTGCATCTAAAGAAAGGGAAACTGAGGAGGAAGATTTTAGGAGAGAGGGAAAAAGAGAAAATGCATAAAATTAAGACTAAAAATTCCCCGTGGTTTAACAGATGTACACATACGAATACGTCACCCGCGGTGTAGATTGTTAAGTACGGAAGCGGGTAATCTATACTCCCTCCGTCCCAATAAGAGCTTCCCTTTTTGCCATTTTGGGTGTCCCGCTAATAGTTTCCACTTTCCTTTTTTGGCAAAGGAATCTTTACTATTTCCTCCACTCATTCTCTCTCCTCATTATTTTAATACTCACAACACTATTATAATTTACTATTCCCTACACTCATTCTCTCTCCTATTTTCAAATTACACTCACAACATCTTTACTTCCATCTCATTTTCTTAATTTGCGTGATTTTAAAAAAAGTGGAAGTAATTGTTGGGACGGAGGGAGTATTATAAATGACACCGTTGTTTTGAACAGTGGTGTGAATAGTTCCATCCGCGGAAATGACCATTTTGCCCTCAATATTCACTCCCTTTCTCATTTCGCCTTTAAAAAAAATATATATATTTAAATTAAAAAAAAAATTTAATTAATTTTTTTTTTAAAAAAAAAATAGTTTTAAAAAAATGTGGCCTTGGACACGGGCATCTATATTATAAATCACACCATTGTTTTGAACAGTGGTGTGAATAGTTCCATCCGCGGAAATGACCATTTTGCCCTCAATATTCACTCCCTTTCTCATTTCGCCCTTAAAAAAAAAAAAAATTAAATTAAAAAAAAAAAAAATTAAATTAAATTTTTTAAAAAAAAAAAAATAGTTTTAAAAAAATGTGGCCTTGGACACGGGCATATTTAAATAAAGCACACCATTGTTTTGAACAGTGATGTGAATAGTTCCATCCGCGGAAATGACCATTTTGCCCTCAATATTCACTCCCTTTCTCATTTCGCCCTTAAAAAAAAAAAAATTTAAATTAAAAAAAAAAATTTAAATTAATTTTTTTTAAAAAAAAAATAGTTTTAAAAAAATGTGGTCTTGGACACGGGCATATTTAAAAAACAAAATAGGAAAAATTAAAAATTAAATTAAAAAAAATAAAAAACGTGGCCTTGGACACGGGCTTAGACTAGTTATTTAATAAAAATTAAAAATTTCTTATTTATATTGATATATTATTATTAAATAACTAGATTGACCCCCGTGCGATGCACGGACAGTTACTAATGAATAACTGATTAAAATTGAAATATACTACAAAAGGAAATATAGATGTTGGTATACATTGTAAAACGATTATTTGAAAATTATATTGAAAATACAAATATCAGATTGAAGGTCACTAAAATAAATCTAGCTAGTGTTACATCCGTGCAATGCACGGGAAGTTATTGATGCTTAAAAAGACAGAAATTAAATGAACTGACAAAATGAGAGGAATTTTTTTATTCATTGTGAAACACGGCTTTAAAATACAACACTGTCGGTGCAACTATCGAAAGAGGAAGGAAGATCATCATTACATATAAATAAACTAGTCTAAGCCCGTGTTCAAGGCCACGTTTTTTATTTTTTTTAATTTTATTTTTTATTTTTCCTATTTTGTTTTTTAAATATGCCCGTGTCCAAGGCCACATTTTTTTAAAACTATTTTTTTAAAAAAAAAAAATTAATTAAAATTTTTTTTTTTAATTTAAATTTTTTTTTTTAAGGGCGAAATGAGAAAGGGAGTGAATATTGAGGGCAAAATGGTCATTTCCGCGGATGAAACTATTCACACCACTGTTGAAAACAATGGTGTGATTTATTTAAATATGCCCGTGTCCAAGGCCACATTTTTTTAAAACTATTTTTTTTTTTAAAAAAAAAATTAATTTAAAAAAAAAAATTTAATTTAAATATTTTTTTTTTAAGGGCGAAATGAGAAAGGGAGTGAATATTGAGGGCAAAATGGTCATTTTCGCGGATGAAACTATTCACACCACTGTTCAAAACAATGGTGTGATTTATAATATAAATTCGGACCAGCGGGATTGTGAACGTTTGTTAATGTGAAATATAATTGAAAACGACAAATGACATAGTATCGATTTAAAAGGGGGCCAACAACTAATAAATATTGACCTTTGACTTTTATTAATAGTCATAGCATAAAAGGAAAACAATAATACAAATATCTTGAACGGAAAAATATACACTATATCGTACATTTTGAAATATTTTTTTACAGACAATAATGAAACATTAATCAGATATAAATATAATCTAATAAATTAGTCATTAAACTAAGAAATAAACAATTTTAGAAAGTAAAAATTGAATAAGTCCTAAGGGCATTTACCAAAAAGAACTTTTAAAAGATGGATATTAAAAAGAAAAAAAAACCCACACAAGCTGATTGTTACAAAAAAAACTCCCTGAATATTACAAAAATACTCTCATGTAAAAATGGCAAAATAATAATAATAATAATAATAATAATAATAATAATAATAAATAATAAAAATAATAATAATAATAAAAGTCCACATATTATTTGCAATCATGAAAGTATTTACAAAAATATATTACCAATTAAAAAAATGACATGTAAAAAAAAAAAAAATTACATGTTCGTCTATTATATATAAAAAGGGGAAAAAATTGTTCTTCTATTCAAAAATGAATATTTCTTTCATCCCATAATTAATACTACTTTCTAGTCCCAAAAAAAAAATTGATTTCTTTGCCTCAAGAAATTTACTTGTCTAAATAATTAATATTTATTTTATGAGACGAAGAAACAAACATTATAAAAAATAATTTTTACAAAATAAAACTACTTCAGCTATAGAAAAAAAAAATACTATTTTCGTACCAATGAATATTTTATAAAATATTCCTTATTTTGTTTAAAAAATTAATGTCATATTTTGAAACAAAGGCACTAACATTACAACATTTCAAAAATGAATATTACTTTCGATTCAAAATGAATAACCCAAAGATAATACAACATTTTTTATCCAAAAAAAATGATCATTATTTCCTTCATCCCAATTACTATTTTAAAAACTAATACTACTTCATTCGCCTCTGCAATTAATGTTTGTAATGTTAGTGCATTTGTCTCAAAAAATGACATTAATTTTTTAGGCGAATAACGTAGTATTATTTTTTAAAATGTTCATTGAGGCAAAGGAAGCAATGTTAATTTTTCTTGGACATATAAAAAAATTTTATTTTTTAAGGAAAAAAATTCCTTCAATTTAAAAATGAATATTACGTTCGTCCCATAATTAATACTACTTTTTATATCAAAAGAAAATTGCTTCTTGCCTCAAGGAATTTACTTGTCTCAAAAAATAATAATTATTTTTTGACACACGAAGACACAAACATTATAAAGAATAATTTTTACAAAATAATACTACTTCGGCAAAAAAAAAATGTCATCTTCATCCCAATGAATATTTTATAAAATATTACTTAAGTTGTTTAAAAAAGTAATGTCATAATTTGAAACGAAGGCACTAATATTATAATATTTCAAAAATGAATATTACTTTCGATTCGAAATGATTAACTCAAAAATAATACTACATTTTTTTTCCAAATAAAATGAGCATTATTTCCTTCATCCCAATGAATATTTTAAAAAAAAATACTACTTCATTCGCCTTAATGTTTGTAATGTTAGTGTCTTCGTCTCAAAATATTACATTCATTTTTTAGACGAATAAAATAGTATTATTTTTTAAAATGTTCATTGAGACGGAAGAAGAAATGTTCATTTTTTTTTGGACATATAAAAAAATTCTACTTTCTAAGAAAAAAAAAATCCTTCAATTCAAAAATGAATATTACTTTCATCCCATAATTAATACTACTTTCTATATAAAAAAAAATGCTTCCTTTGCCTCAATGAATTTACTTGTCTCAAAAATTAATATTTATTTCCTGACACTAACACACGAACATTATAAACATTAATTTTTATAAAAGAATACTACTTTCGGTAAAAAAATAAATTAATATATTCGTCCCAAGGAATATTTTATACAATATTACATAATATGTTTAAAAAAATAATGTCAAATTTTGAAACGAAGAAACTAACATTACAAACAATAATTTATATTTAAAAAGTAAAATTATGATTATTATTATCATCATTTATAATAAAAAAAATATACTTCACACTTAATTAATTTTCACAAAAAAGATATTGAAAAATTAAAAAGAAAAATTAAGAAAGGATAATTAAGAAATTTATATTTAAAAAAGAGTGTTTTTTTTTGTGTCCAAATTAAATGAAAATAGTCTCTAATTAAAGAGGAAAAAAAATTATGAATTTTGGTATAAATTTTTTTTTTTTATAAAATAATTGAGGTCGAAAAAAGGGGATGAAAAAAAAATCCGAAAATAAAATGGCCAATCAGAGTGCGCCACGTGTCCGTTATTTTTTTAAAAAAAAAAAAACCTCTACGCGTACTCGCGCCTTTGTTGGCGCGTGTGACGCACGCGCCTAATTTCAGCCTCCCACGTGTCTACTCCTCTTGTTTATTGCGAAAATGCCACCGTGTGAAATTACCAAATTGCCCCTCATTTTGGCTCCAAGACTTTGCTCCTTTTATATTACTTTAGATATTATTAATAATTTTAAATCTATATATAATATTAAAGTAGAAGAATTTTCAAGCTCCACGTCGTGCCACGTGTCAAATTCTTATTCGTCGATATTTTGGATTTTAGTCCTTAAAATTCTTCTATTTTTGCCATTTTTTTGCATTTTGATCCTTGAAATTATTTAATTTTAGCCAATTTTTTGCATTTTGTTTCATAAAATTAATGCCAATTCACAATTAGTCATTAAATAGCAACAATATTTCTTCAACTTAAAGATCAAGATTGATCGAGACAGATTTTCTCGTGTAATCGAGATAGTGCTTTAGATTGTTAGCCTTAAACAAAATGTGATTATGAATCCAATTGAGTTTCTTCTTTTAAAGGGTATTTACGCAGAGGATGTTGAACAAATGGTTGTTAAATGCCCTCAATTAGTTGCTCTTCAAGTTGGTATAATGAAAACACATATAATGAAGAACACATATTACTTTTTTTTTCTAAATTGCTTTTTTTTTTGTAGCATAAATATAATTTTAGCATAACAACTAAAAATATCCTTAATGTGAGGGCTGAATTTTTCAAAAATAACCTTAAATTCGATAGAGGCAGAGAGAGAAAGGAAATCAATATTAGCCAAATTCTATCCTTAAATTCTATCCTTAAATTTCGCAAATCAATATTATATTCTTTAATATTATATCCTTAATTTATGCTACAAATAATGGAAATCAATCTCCTTAAATATCCTTAATGTGAGGGATGGATTTTTCAAAAAATATCCTTAAATTCGGCAGAGACAGAGATAGAAAGGAAATCAATATTTGCCAAATTCTATCCTTAAATTTCGAAAATCAATATTATATCCTTCAATATTATATCCTTAATTTATGCTACAAATAATGGAAATCAATCTCCTTAAATATCCTTAATGTGAGGGATGGATTTTTCAAAAAAATATTCTTAAATTCGATAGAGGCAGAGAGAGAAAGGAAATCAATATTTGTCAAATTCTATCCTTAAATTATATCCTTAAATTTCGAAAATCAATATTATATCCTTCAATATTATACCCTTAATTTCGGAATCAATCTCCTTATTTAATAGCCAAATTCTATCCTTAAATGCTATCCTTAAAAATGACTTATCGGTTTAACCATTTGAGTACCCAATAATATAAATGAGTTTTCAATGGGTAACTTAATAAGTACCTAATACAATAATGGGTTGGATATCTATCTAGAAACCCAACAAATTACCCATTACCATAATGCATCAAAATTGTCCAAAGGTATCTTCAGTTCAATTTGACGCAAGAGAACCTAACATTCAAATTTAATTATATTCTTAAGGTTATCAATCTATTATCCATTCTATTACTCTGTGATAGTATTTCAAAGTTATACATTCATTTTTGGAGTAAATTGAGTGGTTTTCAAAATGTTAAACATGAATATAAAGAAAAATACTCGCACTTTCAAACAAAAAAAGATTAGAAATCTAAAGGCTACATTTTTTACCTGCTATTGTTATACATTCAAAGTTATACATTCATTTTTGCATCAATTTTAAGACTCTCTCTCTCTCTCTCGAAAATGCTTTGCGTCAGTTTGGATCTGATCTTTTTTTCTGCTATTATTATATTTTCTTTTCTCTGGTGGGGTGGTTCTAATGGAGTACTTGAAGCAATAATGGCATGAGAATATGTTATGGCTGATGAAAGCCAAATAAGATAAAGCTAGATCGAGCATCTCTTTAAGGCAATACATACAATTAATCAGAGTAAAATTGTAATTCGCAGAAAGAAAGTGTTGGCGGTCCATAAAAGCAAAAGCGGAATAGAGTGAAAAATTTATTATTAAGTTTAAAATCATTTTTCTTTAGTAAAGGAACTCCAAGATCAATGCTTGCCAACATTTCTCAGGTGTTCGTTTAATACTTTGATTAAAGCAGAGAGAGAGAGAGCAGTTAACAGCAGCCTTGGTATCCCGAAATCTACTGCCTGAGTAAAAAGACAATTCAGAGAAGTTATACCTTTTGCCTGTGAGCTATTCCTTTGATATGTATATGCAGCAACTGTGAAAGCTCGCAAGCGCCAGCAATGTTCCCCTCCAGTAGTTGTAAAATGGAGAAGCGGTGTGAAAAACACATTCACAACCATCAACTGCATCATCAAAGGAACCATCTTCCAGCAGATTTACTTTGACCAAGTGAAGTCTTTCATTGGCTCCATCAAGTGCAGTCAAATGCTCTGTTCTCTTTGGATCATCTGAAGGAAGAATCCGGGGAACTCAAAATTAACGAAAATGCTAAAAGCTTCATCGATCCTGATTGACTTGGCTTCTCTTCATGCTATTTTTATTTCAAAAGTGAGTCATAAATCAATTTAGGCTTCTATAACATGACTTCAATAGACAGTATGGATTCAATATATAAGATTAGAATTATTTTATTTTTTTACATTTCTTCACTTCGAATTATCAATGACTCTAAATTGATTTCCGTGACAGATTTCACATCATATAGAGGTAAAAGAATACTGGAGAAAGACAATGAAACCGATTTATAAGAGTCGTAGACAGTCTCCCAATTTCAAGTAAGTTGCAACTAACAGTTATTGTGTACTCCTATACTATCTTTCATGTCGCTCAAGCATCAAAAATGCAAGTTGCCCTATAAATCTGCATAGACCAGACTGATGAAGCACATTATGCCCCAATTTCAAACTAAAATCACAACTTCAAGCACCTATTGACTTGAGATGTTTATTTGCTTTCAATTTTGGCCATATGTTGCACTATATTTAAAATTTAGATAAACAACATCTCAATCAGCCAATCTACCAATTACTTGAAGTCGAATACATGAATCCATATCCTCCATCCATTTCAGTCCACACTCCAAACTAACGTCTTCTCCGGGAATAGATAAGTAACAGATCAAGTTTGGGATATGTAATGGTTCGCAATTGATGTATTACCTCATAGCCCAAAAATACAAGCTGAATTTCATCTCCGGGAAATCCAACCTATTAAGCAAGCTACAAAAGAGAAAAAATGCGGACTACTTTAGGCAAAACTTTATAGGAGGCTGAGATTACTTTTAGCAACATCAGTAAGATACATACGGTATCAAGCAGTAATCACAATTGCGAACCATTACCTATCCCAAACTTGATCTGTTACTTATCCTAAACTCATATATCCTAAACTCAAGTTACATACAATATGGCAAAATTAGTCAGTAAAACTCACTGAAACCTTCTTCTGAGTAACTACACAAACCGAATCCTTGCCTCGAACACAAATCGAGGTTACACCAAAGAAATTTCTAACACTTTAAATGCATACTCTATATCCCAAACTTGATCTGTTACTTATCCTAAACTCATATATCCTAAACTCAAGTTACATACAATATGGCAAAATTGTTTTCATTCGAAGTACTCCTTACTGCCTCACTCCTGAAATTATTGTCAATTTTGATTTGTTTTCAAGTAAATTAAAAAATGAAATTATTGTCAATTTTGATCTTCCTGTGGATGTTTTAGAGGCTTTTAGATTTAATGATTCGGGATGCTATGTGGTTTGTAATTGATTTGGTCCAGATTTTGGCTTGGATTGAATTTTGGTTGTTGATGATTTTCTGATTTTTTTTGATAAATGACTGAAGGTTCTAATGTGCATGGCCATGCTTTGGATTTCTGCATGGCCATGCAAAGGATGGCACGCCCATGCTCTGCTTAGGACTCGATCGTGCAAGTTGAGGAATTTCAACGGGGGAGTTTCTGGTTTTCTGGAGCGTCCGCTCCCTTGGCGTTTTGGGCTTGGGGTCTGGGCCATGTGGGCGGTTTGGCCTGCATTGAAGGCTGTTTGGCCTGGTGCTTGGTCGCTTGGTCTGATTTGAAGTCTGTTTGGCCTGGCCGCTTGGCCTGATTTCTTGGCCTGATGTTGGCCCTTGGGATAGAATGGTTCATATTTTAATTATGTTGAATTTAGAGATGGGCATTATAAATATCCGCTCATTGATGTAATTTTTTCTTTCGTCAATAAATGCTTCCAGGTGTCGTCCGGTTACGTAAAAAAAAGAAAAAAAAACAAAAGACCATGGTTAGGTTCAATATCATACTTGAAATATTTCATTTCATTGTTATTGGACTCATTGTAATGAACAAGCTGTTGCTGCAGTTACTTATGCATGATGACCACCCTGGTCTAAGCCAAAACAATTAGGAAAAACATGGTATAAGCATCATTTGCATCCTAAACGACAACATGAATATGAGGTATACTCTCTACATCCCATATACTCTGTAATTTCATTTAAATAAATGAAAACAATATGGCCTGATGAAATTACAAATTATAGCAATAAGTAATAATAAACTTTAATATGCCCGTCGAATTTCGACGGGTTTCTCACTAGTATTAATTAAACACAAAATCTTGGGTGAAACGTGTTCTACGCTCGCTGAGCGTAGAACGTGTTTTTAAATAGGCGCGGTGTCATTTTTGTAAATAAATAGAACTTCTCAAAATGTGCGGTGGCATTTTTGTAAATAATTGAAACTTATAAGAGGCAGTTTTCTACACAACAACAGGCACATTTTAACATTGTAAATAATTGAAGCTCACCTGGCACTTTTTGATACTGCAGAAGGCACTTTTGAATACTACAAGAGGCATATTTTAACACTACAATAGGCATGTGTTTTTTAATTCATTTTGACACTTTTCAATATTACAACAGACATTTTTCAATAATACAAGAGGCACTTTTCAATACTACAACAGACACTTTTTAACACTACAACAGACACTTTTGAACTCACTTGAAACTTACAAAAATTCATCAGGCATTTTTTGATACCGTAGAAGGCAGTTTTCAACACTACAAAAGGCACTTTTTGACACTACAACAGGCATGTGTTTTTTTAATTCACTTGACACTTTTCAATATTACAACAGACATTTTTCAATACTACAAGAGGCACTTTTCAATACTACAACAGACACTTTTTAACACTACAACAGACACTATTTTTCAACAATATCACCACATTATTTAACATTACAACCGATTTAAATGTGTTTATTAGTGTCATAATAGACCAGACACTTTGTTTAAATTGCATCAGGCACTTTATTGTACTAGAAAAGGCACTTTCGCAAAACAGATTTTAGGATAGCTTATCCTAGAACTAGTTTCACACAATAACAACTCTTAATTAAAATAATTAAATTAACTTAAAATTATTACTCAAAATATTTTTCTATTAAGAAAATAAGAAGATTGTATCAGAAGAAGGGAGTATAGATTAGAATTTTAATATTATTATTCTTTTTATTTTTATTTTATGAAGTAAAACTTATAATCATCAATTAAGTTATTTAAACAATTACTTTCTTCGTATCAATACCAAACATTTTTTAAATTTGCTCTTAATTTTTTCATTTATTTTTATAATGTATAAAGTAGAACTTATATTTATCAATTTATTCATTTAAGCAATTACTTCTTTTATCCCAAAATGAATGTCCGATTTTTTTTTAAAATTTACCTATTAATTAAGAGATTTTTTTTTAAAAAATGATATATATTTTGAAACGATTCATTTAAGAAATGAATTAATTTCAGGAAGATAATTATATCAGCATTTAATTCATGTTAGAGAAAACAAAAATACAATGATTTTAGGAAGACCTTTTTTTCATGCACTGCTAACAACACGTGAATTTAAAGATGTCAATAATTGTTGTCTTAGTAATACTAGATTGACTCCCGTGCGATGCACGGGACGTTACTATATATTCAAAAGACAAAAAGTGAACTAAAATAAATCAAAAATCTAATTTGTTTATACATTATGGAATACTTCCTTAAAAAGTACATTGTCAGTACATAAAAATTAGAAAACAATAAAATAGGAATAAAACAAAAATCATAAGGAATATGTCTTTCTCTATATACAATTCTGTAATACTTTATCATTTAAAAAATAAATAAAACACACGAACATGTTTATCACATACGAAATAAGTTATTGAAATTAGAAAAAAAAAAGTGAAGATTGGAAATCTAGTTAAAAAATGTGATATTTTATTTCTTTTTGATAAAGAGAAATTTTTAAATAAGAACAAAAGATTTGTTCATACCAAAAGGATAGTACACTTATCTAATAAAAATTAATATCATTCTTTTTCAAATGAAAACTTTCCATTAACTCATGCTCGTACATCTAAAAAATTATGAACATAATTATGATATTTATTTTCAATGTAACTTATTTAATTTTTAGAAGAAATAAAAATCCTAAAAATAATAACAATTTCGTTAAATGAAAATAAATTTCCCCAAACCCCCCACTTCCTCATCAAACCCAAACCACTTCTTCCTCTCCCTTTTTTAAAATACAAATTTATACTATCTTTATTTCTTATAATATTGACATACACTTCAATCAAAATTTTAAAAATGATGGTCATCTTTCCCGATATTGGTCTTTATAAATACACAATATTTTGGGACGAATAGAAAAATCGACAAATTTATTAATACTTTATTTACTAGGCTTCAAAGATTTTTTTTTTAAATTAAATAAACTGTTTGATATATCGAACTAAACTAAATACAATAACCATGCATATTACCACATCTCACTTATTAAATATTAAATAGAAACCCAAACTCACATTCATCACAATTCCCCATATATATATATATATATATATATATATATATATATATATATATATATATATATATATATATATATATATATAGATTATTCGACAAATTTAATTACACTTTATTTACTATGCTTCAAAGATTTTTTTTAAATTAAATAAATTGTTTGATATATCGAACTAAAATAAACACAATAACCATATTACCACATCTCACTTATTAAATCGAAACCCAAACCCACATTCATCACAAACCCAAACCCACATTCATCACATTCATTGGATTAAAAAACACATCAATGCTCCAGATTAAAAAAAAAAAGATAGAGGGGGTGGCATTTTCGTAATATTGTGAAATAAATCCCCTTCAAATTTCAAAATAAAATATCTCAATATCTATAAGTCGAAAAAAAATTTTGAAAACACTGTTTTTTTTTGTCTTGACGAGACGATTCAAACTAGATCCCTGAAGATAGGATTTTGAAAAAATAATATTGAACAACGTCTAATTTTTAAAACACTAGCTAATTAACTAGTGTACACTAGATAGTTAAGTAATGTACAATAGTAATGTATATTGTGTACACTAGCTGTGCACACTAGCCATATGGCTTATATTGGACAATACCTTGACTTGTGTACACTAGCTAATTAACTAGTGTACACTAGCTAGTTAAGTAATGTACACTAGCTAGTTAAGTAATATACACTAGCTAATTAACTAATGTACACAAGAAATTGTGTACACTAGCTAGTGTACACTAGTTAACTAGCTATCTACTTTTTAAATATTTAGTGAATAATGGTGCTAATCACGTTGTATTTCCTCTGTTTTTTTTTCTGCTCTTAAAACATCAAATATAAATCCCAATCGGCTAGCGGAGCCATTCAAGTTTTACGATTACTTCTGCATATGAAAGCTATGGCATGACAGTACTTTATGCAGGCTAAGGTATGTAGCTTTCTGAAGAAAAGCTCAGTCCATTCTCCCTTTCAAGATCCTCTATGTTACTTCACTAGGTGTACTGCAAAACAAACCAAAAAATAAACTTACAAGTTGCCAAACAATAACTAATATTACTTAACTAGCTAGTGTACATTACTTAATTAGCTAGTGTACATTACTTAACTAACTAGTGTACATTACTTAACTAGCTAGTGTACACTAGTATTTACTTAGTAAACATTACTTAACTAGTGTACATTACTTAACTAACTAGTGTACATTACTTAACTAGCTAGTGTACACTAGTATTTTCTTAGTAAACAAGGTTGAAAGCATCTTCTTTTGACTTGTGAATTACTCTTTCCACCGTCCCGTGTTTTAAAAATGTCAATTAGGAGAAAACAAAACAAAGAGCATGGAAATACAGATTTTGAAAGGTTAGTGAAAGATAGGTAGTCAAAGCCAAAGGCGATTAATAAGTCTAATTCTAGTGGCAAGGGAAGGGGCTAGAAGTGATTGTATTTAGCTGCCCTGCCCCTGCTTAGTATACTCTTAATTTTGCATTAAGCGAATAATAAAATCAAAACCTATGCGCCCTGCCCTTCATCGTCTCATTACATTACAGGAGGATGAAATTGACTAGTGTACACTAGAGTACCATTTTTCGCAGCAATGTAATTTCGACATGCATGTACCATCGGGCCGGCATTGCCATTGCTGGAGTTGCAATGTATTCAGTGATCAAGGCTCAGATTGAAGAAGAGAAGCGGGTGAGTTAAAAGACTTAATATATTGTTGCTGATATCAATCTATTAAATCTTACTTTTCACTTTAAAATGCCAATAACTGATTATATATTGTAGAAAGCGAAATGAGCATGAGAAGAAATGAAGCAGTGACATGGAAGGAATGGTGTGTATATTATTATTAATGATGTTTTTTCCTTCCGAAAGGTCCCGTGACAAAATGCTATTGTTGTGAAGTTGTTTTTATTTATTTCTTTCGTTATTTCGGGTCAAATCTCTTTCTCCAGGAGGAGTAAGAACAACTGAAACCGTCTCACGTTGACTTTAATAATGTATCATTCCATGTTATTTATGATTAAAAGTTTGAGAGGAGTTCTTCATGATCCCCAGTTTGTTAAATAAGAAGCCTGTTGATTTCTTCAAGGGAATGAACCTAAACTAACTAGCTAGTGTACACTAGCTAGTTAAGTAATGTACACTAGCTAGTTAAGTAATGCACATTAGCTAGTGTACACTAGTTAATTAGCTAGTGTACACGAGTTAACTAGCTAGTGTACACTATATACATAGCTAGTGTACACTCAATAAAGTCTTGCTCCATCCACCCTCTTAACTCTATGCTGCCTGTCATAAACCAATACAATTTCAGCTTCTACTGAACACCACCTGATATTGAACTTATGGGAGTTCAGGATCTTACAGGGCAGCAGCAAATCATTGTGATCAAGGTTCAAGAAGAGCCTTTCAGAATTAATTGGTAACAGGGGTCCAAAATATTACCAAGGAACTTTCGTTGTGCTAGAATCAATGATTTTCTTTGTGATCTGGGTAAAATTACTTAATTAACTAGTGTACATTACTTAACTAGTTAAATAAAAAAAAATTAGCTAGTTAAATCGTGCACACAAGGACTTGTGTACACTAGCTAGTGTACACTAGTTAATTAGCTAGTGTACACGAGTTAACTAGCTAGTGTACACTATATACTTAGCATGACTGATGAACATTGAAATTAAACTTGGGTACACTAGCTAAGTTGCTAGTGTACATTACTTAACTAGCTAGTGTACACTAGTTAATTAGCTAGTGTTTTAAAAATTAGACGTTGTTCAATATTATTTTTTCAAAATTCTATCTTCAGGGATCTAATTTGAATCGTCTCGTCAAGACAAAAAAATCAGTGTTTTCGAATTTTTTTTCGACTTATAGATATTGAGATATTTTATTTTAAAATTTGAGGGGGATTTAGTTCACAATAATTACGAAAATGCCACCCCCTCTATCTTTTTTTTTTTAATCTGGAGCATTGATATGTTTTTAATCCAATGGTTGAATTTAGTTCTCATGGTTCTCATATAAATTTGGTTCTCATTTGAATAGCTTCCTATATATATCTCTATATATATATATATATATAGATAGATAGATTATTATTATAATAAATAACTCTATATACTTTATAAATACACAATTGTTTTGTTTATAAAAATTCAACACCATTCCAACTCATCATCCTATATCCCACCAGTTTTATTTTATTTTATATTCTTTATTTTTATGATTAGTAAAATTATTATGATTATTATTATCATTTATAATTAAAAATAAATACTTCACACTTATTTAATTTTTACTAAAAGGACATTGAAAAAAATGAAAATTAACAAATGATAATTAAGAAATTTATATTTAAAAAAGATGGTTTTTTTTCTCTGTTCAAATCAAATGAAAGAAGTCTCTATTTAAAGAGAAAAAAATTATGAATTTTGGTGTAAAAAAAAAGTTTTAAAAAAAATTATTTTATTATAAAATAATTGAGGTTAAAGAAATCGGATGAAAAAAAAAAATCGAAAATGCAACCAGCCAATCAAAGGGTGACACGTGTCAAAATTCTTTAAAAAAAAAAAAACCCTGCATAAACGCACCGTTGTCGACGCGTGAAGTACACGCGCCAGAGAAATGTCAAAATAGCCCATTCCACATACGGACGACACGTGGCCAATGTTAAAAAAAAAAAAAAAACCTTAATGCATTCACGCGCCTCTTTAGGCCCGTGTAATTTACTGATCTCATAATTTTAACCAATGAAAAAATTTGAAAAAAATAAATCATTTACTATCCACTTTATTTGGGTAATTGTTAATAAAAGTAATTTATTTCATTTCTTAAAAATTGAGATTATAACTCATTAAGTTACTTGATATTTTGTTCTAATGTGTTTTAGTGTGTGTGCACATGTGTATGTTTAACATGATGTACAAAACTTCTTAAATAAGCTACTCATTTTCAGTAATTTTTTTGCCCTCCATAGATTTTCAATCTTAACCGAGTAACTACAAATGTGCCCTCGTTTATTTTAAAACTTATGCAAGTCTTTTTATATATATAGAGTGATAGCGATTTATAAATAATTATTTTATGCTTATTTCTAAAAATATATTATATTCACTTCTAATATGAGTTTTAAATTAATGAAAAATTAAACCAAGAAACTAATCTAATTTTGGACTAAAATTTTGTTATACTAATTTCCTCATTTCTCAAATAAATGTCCAAAAAATAATTCAACAATTGTGTTAAATGAAAAAAAATTCCCGAAACCCTCCACTCCATCATCACACCCAACTCAACCCACTTCTTCGTCACCCTCTTTTAAAATATCAATTTACACTATCTATATTTCTTATATTATTGATATGCAAACTTCTATCAAAATTGTAAAAATAATGACCATCTTTCCCGATATTCGTCTTTATTAATACTTTATATACTATGCTTCAATTTTTTTAAATAAATTAAATAAATTGTTTGATGTATCGAACTAAAATAAATCAAATAACCATATTACCCCTTTCAACTCATTATCATATACCCCATCACTTTTATTTTATTTTATATTTTATATTCTTTATTTTTATAATTAGTTAAATTATTATTCTTATCATTATCATTTATAATTTAAAAAATACTTCACACTTATTTAATTTTGACAAAAAAGATATTCACAAATTAAAAAGGATAATTAAGAAATTTATATTTAAAAAAGAGTTTTTTTTCTGTGTCCAAATCAAATGAAAATAGTTTCTATGTAAAGAGAAAAACAAATTATGAATTTTGGTGTAAGTTTTTTTAAAAAAAATTAATTTATCATAAAATAATTTAGGTAAAAGAAATGGGTTAAAAAAAAAACCAAATTAATACCAGGAAAACACGTGAACAAAAAAAAAAAAAAAAGAGAGAGAGAAATCATTCAGCCTTCACGGGACGCTATCGGCGCGTGTAGTACACGCGCCGTTGAAATTACGAAATCGCCCTTCACTAAAAGGGGGACACCTGTCTCAATTGATTAAAAAAAATTTTTAAAAAAATTATCAACCAATCACAGCTTGACACATGCCTTTTCAGTCGGATTTTTTGCCATTTTGCCACCTTGTGAAATGACTAAAATGCCCCTCATAGTCCCTTAAATTACCACTATCTTGTTATTATATACTCCCTCCGTCCCACCTCACTTGACACTTATTTCCATTTTGGGCCGTCCCAGCTCACTTGACACTTCCCAAAATAGCCTACTTTTTATAATTTTATATTCACTATACCCCACCACTCATTCTCTCTCTTCATTTTCCACCACTCAATTTATTCAACCAACACTACTATTTATCCCACTCATTCTCTCTCTTCATTTTCTACCACACATTTCTTTTATTTTATTCTTTTTTCTTAGTTCTCGTGCCCACCTCAAGGGTGTCAAGTGAGGTGGGACGGAGGGAGTATAGATAGATTATATACTCCCTCCCTCCCTGTCGAAGTGTCCCAACTTTCTATTTTGGACGTCCCATTTAAAATGTCTCATACCCAAAAAAGGAAAGTTTTTTCACTATTCCACCCACTCATTCTCTCTCCTACTTTACTTTTACACTCACAACTCTCTCTCCTAACTATTCCTCCCGCTCATTCTCTCTCCTATTTAATTTTTCATACTCACAACATTTAAACTTTTCTCTTTCTTACATCACTTTTCTTAATTACCGCGCCGAACCCATTTTGGGACACTTCGACCGGGACGGAGAGAGTACTAGTTAATTACTCCCTCCGTCCCACACAGGCCCGTCTCAATAATTATATAGGCCATGTGCTAAAGTTAAATATTGGGCCCACAATATTTAAAAAATAAGCACAAATCTATACTCTTTCCATCTTATAACGATGGTTACTTAAATTGAATGTGTGAGAATTAAAAAAAAAATGAAAGGGTTATGGTAGTATGGAAGTAATTAGTAGAGAGAAAGTAGTTAGACATATTTTTGTTATAAGTTTGACAAGTGTGTCTCATTCACATTTTGGGACAATATCATTTGTTATGGGACGCCTAAAGAAAAGAAGTAACCATTATTATGTAATCTATCTATATCTAAAAAGAAGATTGTCATGCCATTTAAGGCAAAAGCCCGCCCAAAAACGTCCCTTTCATTGGCAACGAAAATGGAAAGGGTATTCTAGGATATTATAACGTATGGCGGGGATATTTTTGTCATATGCTCACTGATATTCATCGTTTTCTTTGGCGTGAACAATACGTTTTCTGACATCCCATTCTAATTCACGTTACAGTCTATTTATGCTTTAGTTTGACACATGTTTGGTTCAGACAAAAAAATGTATACGTGGATGAATTTTGCTACAAAATATAGAAACAGGTGTCTCAAGTTTGAACTTGGTGTACTCTTTCGTCAAAACTGACTGTAACCTCATTCTTAACTTCATTTCTTACCCTTCTCCCTCTTCAATTGATTTTGCTCACACAAGCGCACACACCTAAGCACACACAAAATCACACTCCAAATTAGTAAGTACTTTTAAGTAATATTCTGTTTAAGAAGAAGCATCGGTGTCGGGAAAAGAAATACCTGAGAAGGAAGCTCTGGTGATTGTAGAAGAAGAAGTGGCAGCGTGGACTACCAATTTGATGACGCCAAGCTTTTCAGGGTCAGGAGCGGTTCAATGATATCTGGCTAGGATATTTTTGGTATATTGGTGTACCTAAATCACAACACAAAAGAGCACTGTTAAGGTCAAAGTTGGATGTTACTCCAACTCAGGCCCTCGGGTGTGAGAGTAAGAATACTGAGATAATAAGGCTTGGAATACCTTGGAGTGTGTGTGTGTAGGGTTTAAGAGTAATATGGCTTACTCAATATATTTCGAACTTACCTTGCCCAAGGGGACAAAGGCCTTCTATTTATAGGCAATGTAGTGGTGCTTGTTGAGGTAAGCAATGAGATCAGCAATGAGATCAGCCCTAGGGGGCACTTTGGTATTTGACCAGCTACACGTGTCCGCAGCTAATAGGCCCTATCAGGGAGGGAACATTGACTGCAGAGGGGGCATGGCTGAAAGGGACATGAGCCGTGTAGATGGCTTGGCGCATTAAATGAAATAGTAGGCGCCTGACTGAGCCGCATTAAATGCGTGATGGGGGAGCCGGAAACTTGCATGTCAGAGCCAGTAAGCTAACTTTCTCAGTAAGTCTTGATATTAATCGGGAAGCAGACATGTGCCCGCGGTCAACATCGTGGCCGCGGTCAAAGGTATTTGACGCGGGCACAGATGGAGCGGTCATGCCTCCTGCGGACATGGGTCCCTGCGGACATACAATCTGCGGGCACGGACCCAACGGTCACAGGTCGTGCGGGCACGAATATAGCGGTCAGGATCCTTCCGGTCTTTGATAGGATTAATGCGGGGAGGGACGCGGTCTTGACCTCAAGGGCCTATCTGTTTGCGGTCTTCCCCCCAGCGGTCTAGGAACTGCCACGTCACTGGTTCCTTGGACCAGACCGAGCGCGGGCCCGGTCCAGTAGATCCGGGCTCATCAATGGCCCCTAGCTCCGAGCGTGATTATTTATGGTCTGAGCGAGGAGGTACTAGAAACTCGGTAAGATTGGATCGCCGCTTTGGCGAGCACCAGTGTTAGCGTTTTTGTTGGTTGTTGCTTGGCCCCATGGGCCTATGGGAACGTTCGGGAAGCACCAGTGAGAGACACGTGGCCCCTTGCATGCTGTGCCTCCCGGTTAATCACGTGGGCCCCTGGGCAGATGAAAAGACGGGGCATGGTACGTACAGGGGTACGTGTCAGTCATCCAAGGGGGGTAATAAATGCTCAACCGGCGGAATTTTCTAATTTTCAAACGTTTAGAGACGGTTCAGGGTCCGAGGCGTGGTTTGTGGGCTAATTAATATGGGTTAACGGGTTAACCCGTATAGGTAGGCCTTATAAATACCAAACCCTTAAACCTCAAACCCTTTTTACCGTTTCCAAACCTTCAAAGAGCCCTTGAGAGAGAATTTCTGATGGCCCCCCTAAGCGCTGCTCAAATGAAGGCCAACAAGGAAGCTGCTCAGAAGAGGCAGCATGAGTTGGGAGGTGTCCCGGGCAAGGACAAGACTGTGCCCGTGATGAGCAGAAGAAGCGGGGAGCCTCTGTCTGCTCCCAAGGTTATCAACACAACGGGGGAATCCGCCCTCCCCAGGGGTCCTCCTCCGCCAACGCCGTCCGCGTTCCCTCTCCCCGATCGTACTATCTCTTCCAGGCCATCAAGTGGATTCAGGGAAGAGGAATGAAAGGGATGGAGAGGAGGGCGAGGACATAGGAAGCTCCGTAAAGTTGGGGATGCTCCTCCGGACTACATTGCCCCTGCCCGGCTCATCCACTTCTCCCCCGTTGGGGGTCAACTGCTCGGTTGCTTACCCGGTGGCCCCTCTGACCACCCGCGAGGAGACTTTGGCCGTCAGAAGAAAGCTGTCTGATGTGCCCACTGTAACTGAGGTGGACATTTACACCCGTAATTCAGCCAATGCCTCCGTGGGGATCGGGCTGGTGAACCGCCTCTACTCCCCGGACTTCTATATAAATATAGTTGTCGAGGAGAATGCCTCTGCCTTGGTGGGGGATATAGGCCTCGCTCTGACCGAGGTAGATGATCATTTTTGTTTTTGCCTTCACCCTTTCCCTCCTTTAGATCTCTGTCTAATTCTCACTTTCCTTCCTCGCAGGTGAGTAATAAGGTGTTGCGGCTGCGGGAGAGCTGCGACACTTTGACTGCCGAAGTGGAGAACAAGACTTCCATTTTGGCGGACAAACTCCGCGAGCTGGAGGCGGCTCAAGAGAGGGTTGGGACATTGAACTCCCTTCTTGATGCCAAGGACAAAACCATCTCCACCAGGAGACTGGGCACGAAGGGCTTTCGGGAGAGAGGCCGACAGAGGTGGAGGAGAGCTTGAAAAAGCCAAGGGGAGAGGGATGAGCTCGGGAAAGAGGGTGAGTGGGAGCCCGGAACAAAGAGCTTGTGGCCAAGCTGGAGGCCACGAAGGTGACCGTGGAAACCTTGGAGAAGAAGGTGGACGAGCTGTCCGAGCAGCTGCTCCCCTACAAAAGGTTGGAGGCGGAGGGGAAGTCCGCCCTTGATGATGTCCGCAAGGAGGCGGTTGAAGAATATAAGAACTCGGAGGAGTTCAAAAACTGGCTCCTCGCTGAGAATCTGGCTCAGTATGAGGCCGGGGTCCGGACATAGATTCGGAACTTCGCGGCCACGGGCAGGTTTTCTGTGCAAGAGTTGGCCGTTATTGGCTCAGTTGTTGCTACAGATGATGAATGCTTGCCCGGGCATGCGTTAGTTCCTCTGTCCGAGGATGAGGTTAAGGGCCTGGATCTGTCCGCAGCGGCCTCCTTGCCTCCTGTGGCCGAGGTGACTGCTCTTAGCCTCATCGCAGAGCTGGATGAGCTGAGGTTTGGGGAAAACCCTGTACCTCTGGGGGAAGCCATAGCTAGAGTCCTTCCAAACGGGCCTGCTATTGGTGATCTCTTTCCTCAGCGGGCAGCCCCTGCTCCGACCTCTGCTGAGCCTACCTCTGATCCCATAACGGATTTGTTGGTGAATAGTCTTCCTTCTCCAACTCCGGCCTCAGAGGCGGGCACAGAAGCAGCGACCATGGAGGCTCCCAAGGATAAAGCTCCCTTAGCATAGGTCTTTTTTGTTTTTTCCTTTTGTAATAGATGATAGGACCCATGTAAATAATCATTTTTTCTTAATACAAGAATTTTTCTCCCCTTCCTGTGTTTGTTTTATCTTAATTGCTCGTCTTGTAGGCTATTTTGAGTATTTAGCAATTTTCGAGCACCTTAGTACTTGCTTTCTTGCTTCTTACTTTTTCCAGTGTTTTTGACTAACAATTAAATTTTATACTCTTCCTTCGCTGGTCAAAAGCTTAATAGGCCCTTTGCCCGCATTTTTGAGTTTTCCTAACTCTTTATTCAAAACCCCTTGAGGTTTTTAGTGAGAGTCACCCTATTTCTCTCGTGACCGCGTTTGTTTAGCCTTGTGGCAAATTCAGGGTCTTGACCCCGCCTTGTCTATTTGGCTCTGTTAAACTCTTTTGATCACTCCCATCCATTTACACTTATTCCCGGCCTCATGAGCCGTGGTGTAAGTCAAAAGCAGCCAAGGCAAGCTACTTTCATAGGGCATGTAGAAGGTGGCCGTGAGGCTATTGTCTATGCAACAGAAAGGTAGGAGCATATTTAGCATAGAGGCCCTTTAACCCCCTGGCATCTGTATCCCCTTATTAGAGGTTCACGCTTTTTGACCCTTTATTCAAAACCGCTTGAGGTTTTTAGTGAGGGTCTCATGGCGATCAGGTGAACGGGCTTATATGTAGGCCTTTGTCACATACAGGCATACGAGTAACGACCCTAACGAGGACCTTCGCGCACTGAGCGGGGCGGACTTTCGGTCTTTGTCCCCGCTGGCATCTATATCCACTTATTTTTGGTGGTGTCACACGGGCAGGACGGAGTATCCTCCCCGCGATCTTAGTACGGACGTAATGGCCCTTTGTACACATATAGGCTTGCGGATCTTAAAGGATCTTTGCGCATCAGTGGGTAGGAGCTCATATGTTTGCTCTTTAACCTACTGGCATCCGCTTGCGGGCATGCACTTTAGCTTTTGAGGCTGGTGGGAATAGGTTTTTGCATCAAAATATGATGATAACTTCTCATTTATATATACATATAGTCTATACTCCTTCCAAAAATTACAAAGATTTCAAAAGAAGTATCTTTTAAGGTGGTCGCTATTCCAAGCGTGCTTAAGCTCTGCTCCTTCCTTTGGTCGCAATATGTAGGTACCCTCCTTGACTATTTTGGTAACCTCATATGGTCCTTCCCACTTCGGGAACAGCTTATTGAAACCAGGTTGGGCCCCTTGGACCTCTACGCTTCTAAGTACCCAATCTCCAACTGAAAAACTCCTCTTATTCACCCTTTTATCGTGGTGCTTCTTCGCTTTCTGCTTGTAGTTTACCATTTTTTCATATGCCCGCATTCTCTTTCCTTCGAGATCGTCCAGGTCACACCTTCTGTTTGCCTCGTTTTGAGACTCGTCGAAGTATGTGACTCTGTACGAGGGTAGGGCAACCTCAACTGGAGCCATTGCCTCTGACCCATACGTGAGCGAGAAAGGATTTTCTCCTGTAGAATTCCTTGTAGTTGTGCGGACAACCCATAATGCGGTCTGGAGCTCGTCCAACCATCGTCCTCCTCGCCCCTCCAAATTTTTCTTTAGGACGGTCAGAACTAACTTATTTGCGGCCTCAGCCTGGCCGTTTCCTTGAGGATAGGCAACTGCAGATTTGCGGTGTTGTACTTTCATTCTTTCACACTCCGCGGTGAACTTTGCGGAGAATTGAGTTCCATTGTCTGAAATTATTGCTCGGGAACTCTAAATCGGCAATAGATGTGGTCGTGGACGAAATTGATAGTATTCTCCTCGGAGATGGTAGCTAAGCCCTTGGCTTCTGTCCATTTAGTAAAATAATCCACGGCCACAACAGCATACTTAATGTTTCCTCTAGCAGTTGGAAATGGTCCAATAAGATTTATCCCCCACGTATCAAACGGCCACGATGGTACTACCAAAGTTTGCTCTGTTGATGGTAGTCTAGGAATGTCCGCAAATCTCTGGCATTTATCACATTTTCTGACGTACTCCTGTGCATCCCTCCTCATCGTAGGCCAAAAGAAACCCTGGAATTTGATTTTGTCTGAGAGAGTGCGAGCACCTGGATGTCCGCCACAAACTCCTTCATGGACCTCATAGAGTAAGTTGGTGACCATGTGAGTTTTGGACACATCTCAAAGAAAGGCTTGGTGAACGACCGTCGAAAAGTACCCCTTCGAGGACGAGGTATTTTGCGGACACCGTTCGATGGCTCTAGCCTTTACCGGATCCTCGGGAGGGTCTCGCTCGATGTAATCCTTGATCTCATCTACCCAAATTCCTTACTTGATCCTCAAGATTGTTTATCTCGAATTCGATCTATAGCAGGTCTTTCCGAGAACTCAATCCGGCACCGCTTCTAATTCCTCAATTTCTTGATCGGTTATTCTCGGGAGAGGAGGTCGGCCTTCCACATTATCCTCTCTCATGACTTGGTTCAGCTCATAGTAGGTGAAATTTTTGATGAGGGTTTTTGCAAGGCCGCAGTACGAGTTAGCACTGGGTTGATAGTATCATACTCCCCCTAATTTGATTAACTATGAGCAGAGAGTCACTATTGATCTCTATATTCGAACTCCCAAGTCTCTTGCCAATTCCATGCCCGCTATAATCGCTTCATACTCGGCTGATTGTTAGATGCCTCGAACTTGAACCTTAAGGCCCTCTTAAATTTCTCCCGCAGGTGCGATCAAGTATGCCCGCGCCACTAATTAGCTTGCTCGCAGAGCCGTCCACGTATAAAATCCATACCTCCTTCCGGATGCTCCCGATGTATGATTTCGTACTCGGGCTATTTGGGACTTCTTCGCATTCTCGCCCGCTTTCTTTTTCCTGTGTCGCCGTCCGCCATTTTGAATGATGATTCTACCACAAAATCTACCAAGGCCTGCGCTTTGATTGTCTTTCTCGGGAGTAGGTGATCCGGAACTCGGTGAGCTCGATAGACCAAGCTAGCATTCTCCCCGAGGACTCTGGTTTGTGTAAAACCTTTCTAAGCGGGGCCTCAGTTAGTACAATTATAGGGTGTGCAGAAAAGTAAGCTCTTAATTTTCGAGCAGATACAAGCAAGGCGTAAGCTAACTTTTCTATATTAAGGTAACGCCCTTCTACGGCGGACAACGCCTTAGATACATAATAAACTGGTTTTTGGGAGTTATTATCCTCCCTTACAAGAACAAAGCTAGCCATCGCGTATCAAGAATCGCTAAAAATGTAAAAGCTCTTCCCGGCACCGGGCTGCTGAGTAGAGGTGGCTGTCCGAGGTATGTCTTGACTTCTTCAAAAGCTTGATGGCATTCTTGATTCCATGCAAATTCATCAGGCTTCTTCCCCCCTTTTAAAGTTTTGAAGAAGGGGAGGCATCTCTCTGCTGACCGCGAGATAAAGCGGCCAAGTGCGGTGATGCGACCATTGAGTTTTTGTACATCCTTCACGCAAGCAGGAGGTTTCATGTCCAATAGGGCTTGGATTTTTTCAGGATTAGCCTCTATCCCTCTTTTATTGACCATGAATCCGAGGAACTTGTCCGCCTTGACCCCAAAAGCACACTTAAGGGGATTTAGCTTCATGTTATTACGGCGCAAGTTTTTGAAGGTTTCCTCCACGTCGAGCTCGTAGGAGTTTTCCTTAGTCTTTATAACCATATCGTCAATGTAGGCCTCAAGATTTCTGCCCAGTTGGTTTTTGAAGACCAGATTGACCATTCGCTGATATGTGGCTCCTGCATTTTTTAGCCCGAAGGGCATCATTTTGTAGCAATAAGTCTTGCCCGCAGCGATGAAAGCAACGGAGCGGACATCTTCAGGAGCCATTTGAATCTGATGGTAGCCGGAGTACGCATCAATGAAGCTCAATACTCTGTGGCCGGCTATAGAATCCACCAATCTGTCTATGCGAGGAAGAGGGAAGCAGTCTTTGGGGCATGCCTTGTTGAGATCCGTGAAATCAACACACATCCTCCACTTGCCGTTGGATTTTTTGACCATAACCACATTGGCTAGCCATTTTGGGTAGGTAATCTTCTTTATTATCCCCGCTTTGAGTAATTTTTCTACCTCTTCCTTGATCGCCATTTCTTTCTCCGGAGAGAAGTACCTTGATTTTTGATGGATGTTTTTGAAGGATGGGTCATCATTGATTTTGTGGAGGATTACGACCTTGCTGATTCCTTGCATATCCTCCACCCTCCAAGTGAACACATCACAATTTGCTCTAAGGAACTCGATGAGTATCCTTCTCTCCTCGCAAAGGAATTTCCACCCAACCTTAACGCTTTGCTCGGGAAGTGGGGTTGATGACCACCTCCTCGAGCTCATCGTTAGGTTGAAGGTCGCCGATTTCACGATTGTGCAAGGAGTCAATGATAATAGTTGGGGTTGACTCCGAGCTCCGGTCAGTGTTGCCATAGAGTATATGACATCGCGGTCAATCTCTCCCTCAATTCCTCGATCAATGTATCCTCCCTCAATAAGGGCCAACTGTTTGGATTTTCTGCTCGTCTTGAGCTCCACCTTAGTGGAATGGAAAGAAAGCATGCCAATTGGAATGGGTGGCGGCAGTGGCGGCACAAGTGCTGTGGCCTTCCCTTTCTTCGCTTTGTCCTCGCCCTCTATCTCGCGGGCAGATGTCCGGCCTTTATTTGCCTTTCTCTTCTCCTCGAGTGCTCTGAGGAATCTCCTGGGCCGGTTTTTGATGGTAGCAACCCCGCCCGGGTGTTAAATTTCACCCTCTCGGTGGGGAACGGAAGCAACTATTCCCAATTCGGCTCGAGCAAGCTAGGCCTAGAATAGCATTGTATTGGGAAGGAAGATCGACCACCATGAAAGTGATTTTGGCCGTCTTCTGCATGGGTTTTTCCCCAATAGTTACTTCAAACACAATCGTCCCCTTTACCCCCACTGCGTGATTTGTGAAGCCTTCCAACATGCCCGCATAAGGAGACAAAGTTAGCCTCGGTCATCCTCATGCTAACCAACGTGTGGTAGTAGAGGATGTCTCTGGCCGTGCCCGTATCAATTAGGACTCGGTGTATGTTGGCCCGGTTTATCTTCATAGGAATGGTAATGGGCTCAGTAGAGTGGAATAGGGAGGAGGCAAGCTCACTCTTTTTGAACCCTATTTCCTGCTCTTCTTCCGGAGTCATGGGGGGAATCAGAAAAACTTTTCCCAAAGTGCGGATTTGAAGGGAGAGTTGTTTATTGGAAGGAGGCCCCTCGCCAATGAAATGAATGTCATAATCCTCCAAATCCTCATCATAGTTATCTCTTTCATTCCTTTCGGGGCCACGCGTATTTCGTGCCCGCTGCTGGTTATTGTTGTTGGGGGCATTGTTGTTGTTCCCTTTAACCCACCGGGCCGCCTCCCGTTATTGATTTTCTGCTGGATTATTCTCTTTAGTTGGAAGCAATCTTCAGTACCGTGCCCGTGGTCGTTATGATACTCACAGAACTTAGCCCTACTCCTCTCATTCGGTTTTCTGAGCATTTGGGAGGAGGAGGAAAGTCTGAGGCTCTCATTATTACCACTCTTGGCTCGGTGAGCTCGGTGAAAGGTGTACTATCCACTGCCTTCCGGAGTTTGTCTGACCCACGGCCTCTGTTTTGCCCCGATTATTAGTGCGGGCAGCTCCGGGTGGTCTCTGGACTTGGCTTATTCTCTCCTTTGCGGAGGCTCGGGAGCGGCACGTTCGCTCTTCGGCAGAGGCTATGGCCGAGGCTCTTTCATACATTTCCTCCACGGTTTTTGGCGGGCTAGAGGCAAAATTCATCTTGAGGAAAGAGGAGGTGAGGACGCCCTCAAAACAGAGTCTGATGTCTCCCCCTTCCAAGTTTACAATCTCCTCGCTCACCTTTCTGAACCGAGAGATGTAATCTTTTGTTGCTTCGCCAGGGGCCTGCTTGACACGGACAAGGTCTGTCTTTGGTCTAGCGGGCACACCGGCACAAGCAAAGGCATTAAGAAAGATGCTCCTGAACTGGTTGAATGATTGGATGGACCGAGGTTTGAGAGCAAGCATCCAGGATAAGGCTTTGCCCGTGAAGGTCGCAGCCAAGGCTTTGCACATCACGGACTCCTCCGAGGAGAATAAAGCCATTTGGCCTTCAAATCATCCCATATGACTCTTGGCATTTTTGGAGCCATCATAGGTGTCCATCTGGGGGGGCTTGCCCCTCTGAATAGGTGCCCGCGCAATTTTGTCGCTAAAGGCGTCCATGGTGCGGCCACATTTCTGGGCGGCCTTCTGATGGGTTTCCCACATCTTCGCATGAAATCTCGCAAACTCGTGGTTCGACTATCAACCTTTCGCTTCTTAGCTCGTGGAGTCACGGCCTTCCTCGGCCTGAGCCAAGGGTCTAGCTGACTTCGCACGTAGGTCGGGATTGGGCCTCTTCTCCGACCTCCTCGCTATCTTCCACCTGCACCACCGTGCGTTTAGCGGGCTGTCCGCGCTCAAGGGTTGGTTCAACCCGGTTTGCCCCCCTAGCTTGACTAGCAAGCGATTTTGGGGGAGCTCGTTGGGAGAACCTTAGTGACCCCTGAGGGAACTGGAGCCTTCCATTGGCCTCTATCTCAAACATCTCCACCGAGCGTCGGCGATGGCCACGGCCTTCGGGACCAGCCTTCTCCTCGAGGCCAGGATTTCGTCCTTCTCAGATTTGCTCCGGGGAGAGTGGAGGGTTTAAGGCGGTATTTTTCAGAGGAGCTTGGGGGTTTTGGGCTATTATTTAGAGGGCTTCGGGCTTTTTCGGCTCGGATCTCGTCCGTCGCCTTGCATAGCTCTCTGGCCGGGGGAAAGGGTGTGAGCAGACTGGGAACGGGCCCCCATTCTATCAAAGACAGAGGTAGTAGCCTTTCCCTTGTTGGCATTGGAAGGTGAGGCCTGGTTAGGGTCCTCAATGGTCAACTGACCAACATTTTGCATGTTTTTCGACATGTTTGGAAAAGAAGGAAGGTGACTGAAAAGGAAAGCTTTTGACAGTCAGTTGTTTAGAATACAAGGTGTTTCTGAAAACAAAGATTTTAAACGAGAAAAACTAATGAAAGTCAGTTTCCCGGCAATGGAACCACTGATGACGCCAAGCTTTTCAGGGTCAGGAGCGGTTCAAGGATATCTGGCTAGGATATTTTTGGTGTATTGGTGTACCTAAATCACGACACAAAAGAGCACCGTTAAGGTCAAAGTTGGATGTTACTCCAACTCAGGCCCTCGGGTGTGAGAGTAAGAATACTGAGATAATAAGGCTTGGAATACCTTGGAGTGTGTGTGTGTAGGGTTTAAGAGTAATATGGCTTACTCAATATATTTCGAACTTACCTTGCCCAAGGGGACAAAGGCCTTCTATTTATAGGCAATGCAGTGGTGCTTGTTGAGGTAAGCAATGAGATCAGCAATGAGATCAGCCCTAGGGGGCACTTTGGTATTTGACCAGCTACACGTGTCCGCAGCTAATTGGCCCTGTTAGGGAGGGAACATTGACTGCAGAGGGGGCATGGCTGAAAGGGACATGAGCCGTGTAGATGGCTTGGCGCATTAAATGAAATAGTAGGCGCCTAACTGAGCCGCATTAAATGCGTGATGGGGGAGCCGGCAACTTGCATGTCAGAGCCAGTAAGCTAACTTGCTCAGTAAGGCTTGATATTAACCGGGAAGCAGACATGTGCCCGCGGTCAACATCGTGGCCGCGGTCAAAGGTATTTGACGCGGGCACAGATGGAGCGGTCATGCCTCCTGCGGACATGGGTCCCTGCGGACATACAATCTGCGGGCACGGACCCAACGGTCACAGGTCGTGCGGGCACGAATATAGCGGTCAGGATCCTTCCGGTCTTTGATAGGATTAATGCGGGGAGGGACGCGATCTTGACCTCAAGGGCCTATCTGTCTGCGGTCTTCCCCAGTGCCGTCTAGGAACCGCCACGTCACCGGTTCCTTGGACTGCATCGAAGCGCTTGGCCCGGTCCCAAAGATCCGGGCTCATCACAATTGAACATGAAAGACGTGTTCAATCAAAGATAAAGGCAACGAAACTGGTGGTCAACTATTTTGAAAGCTCCAGTGGTCGACGATTTCTAGGCTTTGGGGTTTTGGAGAGGGTGATTGAAAAAGTCGATGAAGCTTGGGTTCCTCATTTGAGACAAGAGACGTCGATTTAGGGTTTCAGAACGAGGGATTGTGGTTTAGAGTGGATAGGGTTTTCGAATTGGTGGGGATTTTCAGAAATTAGGATTAGTTTAGGGATTTCGTGAGATGCGATTTATGGGTTTTCTCGAGTAATATAGAAGATAGGAGATGGGTTAAATAAGTTGTTGAGAGAGATGAACACACATGGGTTTCGGGATTGTGATTTTACCTTGATGAAGATTGAGGTCTTCAATGGTGGTGGTATGACGGCTTAGGTTGTAGAGGTTAGATAATGAGTTAAGGTTAGGGTTGTAACTTTTCTTTTAGGTTTCGAAAATGGAAGGGAAAAATCTGGGCAGAGATATGTGAAAGAGTCGGTAGTGGTGGTGGTGGGCGGGGAATTTGAAGATTGGTTTGTGTAATGGGTGGTGGTTATGGGGAACTGGTGGAGGAAGGGTTGTCGACGGCAATGGTGGAGAAATGGTGGTGTATGTGGCGATCTAAAGCATATAATTAGCAATTCCTGGTGCGTTCTTTATTTTCATTTTCTTTTGTACTTCAACCCCTCTGTTTTCTGCAAGTAGAATATGAGATTGTTGTCAATGGTATGGTGTTGTTGCATTGCAGTAAACTTGATTATAATTGTGGTTTTGTTTCAATTAACTGAGTCACCTTTGTAAACTCGAAATCTTATTTGTTTACTTCTTCTTTCTCTCTCTCTCTCTCTCTCTAACATTCCATTTGTTCACTCCTGATTATTTTACATACACTGTGATGAGTACTGTTGGTAATAATTGACGACTATGAAAGAAAGAGTTCATATGAGTAGAGTGGGAGAAAGGATGAGAGGTGTTTGGCTAATTTTCCGAGAGATAAAGAGACGTGATGATGAATGTTATGAAAATATATCACTTACTATTTTTTGAATTTGCAAATATGATCAAGAGGTGTAAGAAAATAACATAATTATCTTGACTTGATTCATACCCTCTCGGTTCCATAGTATTTGCAAAAAAAAAAAAACAACTTTTATTCATTTCAAAGTGATTAGTAGAGTTTCAAAATGAAAATGGGACTTATTCATCGTATTCACGACAATTATCTATTTACTTCGTTTTCTCCCTCTTTTACTCAATATTTTCACTCACAACATATAACCTTTTTCATATATTTTCTTAATTTTTGTGTTAAATTTATTTGTGCATATTACTAAGGAACAGAGGGAGCAGTTATTTTTCGAAAGAGGAGTTGCTGAGTTGGGTCAAGAAGAGCATTCCATATTTATTTTTATTTATTTGGAGTGGTTAGAAAGAAAGAAAGAAATTTTCTTTTATCCCTTGGTTGAGAGAAAAAAGGATTTCACTTTTATTTTTAAAAGAAAAGCCATACAATCATTTCAATTGAATTTGAATTCACAATCACATAAATATATATTTTGGAAATTGAATTTACTTACATTATCATATGAAATAGATGGAAAGTTAATTCTTACTCTATAAATTATTAAACTCTCAAATGCAATATTTGGAAAGTTAATTTTGAAAATCATTAAATGCAATATATGAAAAAATAATTTATAAGTATTAGTACAGATAATACATGGAAAGTTAATCTTTAGAAATTTTTAAAAAATTGGTTTCAATTTTTTTTAAATACATTAAATTAAAAGATGATTTGAAATCAGTGAATACAACATATGGATACTGAGTTGTCATCATATGGAAATGCCATTTATTCAAAGGAATATACTACAGATATATTAAATACAGTAGAGAGAAATACGAAAATTTTAAAATTAATCAAAAGTTCAAACATGACTTTAGAGTTATACTTAACATTGGTAAACTGAAAATATAAATGAAATTTTTGTAGCATTTTATTTTGAGTTTCTTTCACAAAAATTTTTATTTTATGATTTTTTTTAAATGCAATATAAATATTTAAACACATACTCCAAAGTGTATGGTCTGTGTATTTCGTATATTTATCCCTCTTTCTTTAGGTTTTTCTTTATTTCTTAATAATCATTCATTGCAAAAATGAATATTCAAAAAAATCAAGATCAAGTTTAAATTAGTTTTGAATATTTATTTTTGCAGATGGAGTACTTAATAATCTATTATAAAAATGATGTTGTAATTATTTTAAAAAAAATCATATTATCGCCGTGCATCGCACGGGAGTACTGCTAGTGAATAATATATAATAAAAATTAAATCTATACAAAATTATGCATTTAGGATTTTAGAAATTTAAAATTTAGAAATAATTTTACAAATTTTCAAGAACTAAAAAATAAAAATACAAAATTTGAGGCCCTTCAAAAAAATGGGGCCCTGTGCAAGAAATCCTCTTGCACATGCTAAAAACCGGCATTGGTCCCACAAATATATAGACTTTTTTGGCCCGGCGCGGAGATTAAGGTAAAAACTAAAAAGTGATAAAGGTAATGTGTTGTGAGTGTAAAAGTAAAATAGGAGAGAGAATGAGTGGAGAGAATAGTAAATTTAAAAAGTGTTGTGAGTAGAGAAAAGTGGGTCCCATTTCCATTTTGAGAAATTATAGATTATTGTGGGACGCCCAAAAGGGAAATTTTTAGGTATTATTGTGGGGCGGAGGGAGTATATACTCCCTCCGTCCCTAAAAGATTGTCTTGTTGTACATTTTATAATTATTAAGGAAGAGTTTCACCTTCTCGTACCTTAGTAGATTTGCACCAATATTCATGCCTAAGTTTAGAAATGAGACATACTTTTTGGGACAAGTCAAAATGACAAATGAGACAATCTTTCAGGGATGGAGAGAGTATTAATTTTATCAATGTTTGCTAATGAATATAATTTATGTTTGTACAATAGTTCTTCATCTATAGTAACTGTCCCATTTTACTTGTTAACATGCATTTTTATAAATTGTGCTAGTTTTTATAATCCTTGCACCATGGTAAAGTTGCATGAGTATTATTTTCTTATTTAAAAATACTACATTTATTTTAGGGTAAACCATAAAAAAGAAGTGCAAATATTAAGGAAATTCAGTTTGTATGTGTAGCTTTTAGCTGATAAAACTGGGATTTAAATAAAAGCGTATATTTTATTTTGCAAGTGTGTCGGTGTTAGTATTAGTAATTGTCTGCTTTTCATATGTTTTTTCTTACTTACATTTGCTTAAAATTTTCAAAGTGGCATTCAAAAATACAAAAATACATGTATTAGCACTAATAAACGCATGCATTGACACTTAATATTACATGCATTGACATTCGCAGAATAAATACACCGGCAAACACACATGCACTAATACACATTTATGCATGCACCGATATTCGCAAAACGCATACCACTTACACTCACAAAATGCTTAGCACTGCACTCATTTAACACCTGCACTACACTCATAAAACATATGCACATACAATCGTTAATATATGCACCATCACTTGATAATATGCACATTTCTTAGTTGAATCATGCACATTAAAATTTTTATTTTTTCAAAAGTGTGGTAAAAATCAGTGGCGGATCCAGGATTCTTAAATCAGGTGGGCTTGGTATTCAAAAATATTGTAAACAGTAACAACCATGAAAAATAACTTCATTTATCGAAAAAAGAAATTACATATAGTCGATGACTGAACGAGTTTTAAACATTACATATATGCATATAAAAGAGCATAAGCTAACTAAATCTAACTCTACGAGTCCCTAAAGCCTCAAATTCTTTAATCACCTCGTCGTTACTAATACCTGCAGCATATTCTTTCTCGATATGAAGTACCATACAATCACCTAGAAACTCATCATCCATCTTATTTCTAAGTTTATTCTTGATAATGTGCATAGCTGAAAATGCTCTTTCAGTAGACTTTGAAAACCATGAATCAATAAATTTTGTTCGCTTGTTTGATTGCAGCTTTTCACTTGTCATTTTACACAGACCTATAAATTTAATTCATCATTTTTTAGAGAATCAATATTTAAATTAAATCATTCTAGAGTAAGAAAATGAACTAAATCAAAAGGAAACCCAAATATATACAATTTATATTAAACACAAAAATACTACATTTTGAAATAGTTTAAAGATAACAACTAAACATTTAAATGTTTACATTTTTTGACTAAAATCTGTACAAAATTATAAACATTAAAACATCTAAAAATATTTATTACAAATTTAGCATGCAAAGATATTATTATCACATTTTATCATGTAATCAAAGTCTAGAATTTAGAAAAATAAAAACTTAAAAGAGTTAAATTATAAAAGTTAGAAAATATACTTACTTCAAGAAATTTGAGGGAGTAAACATTTGATTGATGGAGTGACTGTTGAGTGAAATACTGTAGTGATTAAGTAGAGAAATATAGAGACTAGGGAGAGAGGTCACGTGGGTATAGGCGGTTGAGTGTAGTGATTAAGTAGAGAAATATAGAGACTAGGGAGAGAGGTCACGTGGGTATGGGCGGTTGAGTGTATCAGGTAAAATTTTTTTTTTTTTTTTTCAAAATAATAATGAGGTGGGCTGGAGCCCACCTCACTTCTCACTTGGATCCGCCCCTGATAAAAACTGATTTTTCATATTATCAACTCAACTTATAGTTCTCTATCACGTTAGGAAAAAAATACTTGCATAATTAGATAGCAATTTCTTTTACAAGTTATAAAATAAATGTGGCAAGGTGGGCAGGTTTCAAGAGGTTTGGTGTAGGATTAAGTTTGAAAAATATCAAACCCGTCCAAACTCGCCCCCATTGCCAATGTGACTTGAGCAGTGAGATGAAAATAGTTAAAAGTACTCTAATTAATTCCCTATTGTGAATAATTGAGATTAAATTTTCCATTTTTCCTTGTTAAAATTCTAATTAGCTAGGAGTAGGTAATATTCGAGTGGTCCATATCCAGACCCGATTTTGGGCAGGTGCAAGGTGCAAGGAGCCTATTTGCACATGATCCAAAATTTTATGGCTTCATTTTCTACCATTCCTAAAGCCTAGCCCACATTTTTTTTTTCATAATATATATTTTGATTGTTGACAATTGAGGTGATTCCTTAATTAGCTTAAATGGTTAAGCCTGTTTATTCTAACTTAGATTTTCTGATTATTTTTAAAAACCCATTTCTCTTTCTTTTTTCCTCTTTTCTCTGATTATTTTTAAAAATTCACCTACGTCAATTGTATCTCTTTTCTAATTAGTTTTATATCTTAAATTGTACAATATAAAGGATTTCAAAAAACGACAGTTTGTGTTTGGATCCATAAAAAAATGACAGTTACAATATAATGTAGTGCTAATTGTTATTATTATTAAGATGAAAGAATTAAAATTGAATTAAATTCCAATTTTTCATTTTTTAAGAATAAAAATAAATAAAGATGAAAATTTAAATAATGTTGCAATGGAAAATAATATATGATGTTGGAGTGACTCACAATTGTTGACAAAAAGGAGGATGGCATGTTCTGTGGCCGAGGCGGGCGCCTCACATGGGGTGAGGCGGACGCATGATGGATCGAAGCTGAGGGTCTTGGTGGAAGCCTTGAGGCGGGCGCATGGCATGGCTGGAGCGGGCGCCTCGTTGACAGAATGTTGGCATTTGTTTGGAGTCCTTCCAGGCGGCCGCCTGGCCTTCTTTGAGGCGGGCGCCTCGCGGCGGGCAATGTGACGGGCTGAGCCTTGGCTAGGGTTCAGACGTTGGTTTGCCTTTGTCATATAAATATATCTTTTTTGTCATTGTTCCCTTGCAACCTTGAGAGAGAGATTGAGCGAGAAACAAGCTTGTTTATTTTACTATTGTGAGAGATTGTGAGATTGTGTGAAAGGTTTTCACCTTGATTCTCCTTGTACTCTTCTTGATTATAGTGAATTGATTCTCCGTCGCCCGTGGACATAGCCAAGTTGGTGAACCACGTAAATCTCTTGTGTTCATTGTTTTTCAATTTTGTTTCGTTATTGCTATTGTGTTATTTTGTGCTTTCATCTTTATCAATCTAGCAATTGTGTTTGGACCCAAAATCCTAACAATTTGTATTAGAGCCCGGTTTGTGGATCTTGTATTGCTTGATTGATTGAAGATGTCAGGAAAGTACGAGATTGAGAAGTTTAATCGCAAGATTAACTTTGGGCTATGGCAAGTAAAGATGCGAGCAATCTTGGTGGGTAAAAATTGCGTCAAGGCTTTGCTTGGAAAGGCGAAGAAACCGCAAAACTTGATGGATGCACAGTTTGACGACATGGACGAGAAGGCTTTATCTCTCTTACAATTGAGTCTCAAAGATGAGGTATTGAGAGAGGTTGTGGAAGAAAAGACTGCGGCAGGGCTTTGGCTTAGGCTTGAGCAATTGTACATGACTAAGAGTGTTAGTAACAGGTTGCTACTATTGAAGAAATTCGAGGAGTGTAAACTCAAATCGGGTGAGTCCTTGGAGAAACATCTTGATGAGTTTGATGGCTTGGTCATGGACTTGAATAATGTCGATGTCGTGATTGACGATGAGCAATTGGCGGTAAAATTGCTTTGTTCTCTACCTTTGGAATACATGCACTTTCGCGAGACAGTTTTGTATGGCAAGGAAGAGATTGCTTTAGAAGAGATTAAGACTGCTTTATTAAGTCGTAAGGTTATCGAAACGCACTTGACTTCCCAAAGTGCTGAATCTCAAGGTGAGGGCTTAATTGCTAAAAGCGGTAAGAAGGCAGGAAAGGGATCGAATTCAAAGAATTCGGGTCAATCAAGTTCAAGGTTTAAAGATGTGATATGTCATGGTTGCAAGGAGAAGGGACACATTAGAAGGTTTTGTCCAAACCGACAGGATACAACCGTGAAGACAAAGGGTGAAGCTGGAGTGGTGCTTGAAGACACTTGTGATGACAGTGAATGTGATGCGCTTACTGCTTGTGATCTGGGTACCGAAATTCGTGATAGTTGGATTTTGGATTCGGGTTGTTCTTATCATATTAGTCCCAATCGGGCACGGTTTTGTTCATATAAGGCTGCTGGTGGAGTAGTTTTATTGGGGAATAATACTGCATGCAAGGTTGTTGATATTGGGGCTATTAAGGTTAAGATGTTTGATGGAGTAGTGAGGAAATTGCAGAATGTCAGGTATGTTCCTGAACTGAAGAAGAACCTGATTTCTCTAGGCACCTTGGATAGTCTTGGGTATAGTTTATCCATTGCGAATGGCAAATTATCGGCTATTAAAGGTGACTTGGTGGCATTGAAGGGAAAGAAGGTGGGGACATTGTATAAGCTTCTTGGGTCTACGGTTGTTGGTGATGTATCTAGTGCAACAGGGTCAACGATTGAGGCGGAGGTTACTCAACCATGGGACATGACATTGGGTCACATTGGCTTGAAGGGATTGACAGAACTCTCTGGAGTGAGTGGTTTTCGGTTATGGAATCCTATTGCGTCTAAGTTCCTGATTGGTAGAGATGTTGCTCTACGTCTCCAAGAGAAGAACTGTTCTGCAGAACGGGTATACAAACAGGTGGAGTTAGTTGGAGATAACTCAAAAGGGGTGGAACGTGACTTGGATGCTGTTGATTTGTCTGATATAGTGACTCTAACTGATGCTCCAGTTCAGAAGGAGGAGACCAACATGCAGGTGGAGACTACCAGTGATCTTGGTAGGGGAAGAAGGAATGATAGTACTTCTGTTCGATATGGCTTTGAGAAGATGGTTGCTTATGTCTTGTCCGCTGCGAAATCTGTTTATGTGCATGAAGCTGTCTTCTACAAGGAAGTTATGTCGTGTGTTGTTTCTGCAAGGTTGTTGGTTACTATGGAAGATCGGACATGGGAATTTGATAGACCTCCACCAAAGAAGGAATTAGTCAGCCGCAAGTGGGTCTACAAATTCAAAGGAGACTACAATGGAATAATTTCACTGGTTGTTAGACACTTATCTATTCACAACTTGTTGAGCATTGTGGCAATGCGAGATCTATTGCTTGAGGTGGAGATCTACATGCGCCGAGCTGAAGGGTTTGTTGTCGAGGGTAAGGATCATGTTTGCTTGTTAGAGAGGTCCTTGTATGATTTGGAGCAGTCAACTCGACAGTGGTATAAAAGGTTCGACACTTTTATTGTTACCTATAGTTATGCTAGAAGTGGATATGATTGTTGTGTTTACTTGATGGTTTGTAGTGTTGGCACATTGATTTATCTTGTTCATGTCGATGGCATTCTTGTGGCTGCGATAGATATCAATGATGCTTACCGGGTGAAATGGTTATATTCTTTAGATAGTCCCAAGTCTAAAGATGATGTGTCACAGGTTCCGTATTCAAATGCTTGTGTGTGCATTGTGTATGGCAAGAACAGTGATGGTTGTATTGGGTATGTTATGGTTATAACGGAGGCGGTCATGTTGACAAAGCCGGGTTCGAAGGTTTCGATTGCTAAGTTCAAGAAGTTCTTGGACTTAGTGGGTGTTACTAGTCATTGATGCCCTTCGGGACGTGGCGGCGGAGATAGAGATGTTCTCTTGAAGATAGCTTGTTTTGGGAATTGTTCGTCAAGGTGGAGAATTGTTGGGGTGACTCACAATTGTTGACAAAAAGGAGGATGGCATGTTCTGTGGCCGAGGCGGGCGCCTCACATGGGGTGAGGCGGACGCATGATGGACCGAAGCTGAGGGTCTTGGTGGAAGCCTTGAGGCGGGCGCATGGCATGGCTGGAGCGGGCGCCTCGTTGACAGAATGTTGGCGTTTGTTTGGAGTCCTTCCAGGCGGCCGCATGGCCTTCTTTGAGGCGGGCGCCTCGCGGCGGGCAATGTGACGGGCTGGGCCTTGGCTAGGGTTCAGACGTTGGTTTGCCTTTGTCATATAAATATATCTTTTTTGTCGTTGTTCCCTTGCAGCCTTGAGAGAGAGATTGAGAGAGAAACAAGCTTGTTTATTTTACTATTGTGAGAGATTGTGAGATTGTGTGAAAGGTTTTCACCTTGATTCTCCTTGTACTCTTCTTGACTATAGTGAATTGATTCTCCGTCGCCCGTGAACGTAGCCAAGTTGGTGAACCACGTAAATCTCTTGTGTTCATTATTTTTCAATTTTGTTTCGTTATTGCTATTGTGTTATTTTGTGCTTCATCTTTATCAATCTAGCAATTATGTTTGGACCCAAAATCCTAACCTATATATATATATATAAATTGTATATTTTTTAAATATTAAGGGCCAATATTAATATTTAGTACAAAGCCTCTATATATTGAGACGCATCTTAATCTTAAGTTAGCCAGTCCATTATTACAGTCTTTACCTACATGTTTATTAGTATGATGTTTGGAGGAAATTGTGATAATGTTATTTGAATAAGCTTGAACAATAAGTGTGGTTATTGTTGAATAAAATCTTGTAAATATAGAAAGGAAAACAAATTACAACATTGAAAATACAATATACAATAATTTTGAAAAACATAAAAAGAAAGATATAACCGTATTTGATCTATTCATTGGGTTTTTATCTTTTCTTCCGTGGCCGGTGCTCCACCGAATTCTCAAATATGTAATCCTTTCTCAAATATCGAATTTATGTTTTTCAAAATTGTTGTATATTATATTTTCAATGTTGTAATTTGTTTTCCTTTCTATATTTACAAGATTTTATCCAACAGTTATAAGTGTTGATAATTTAAGTACCATGCACATTATATACTCCTATGAATTTTTGGGACTTGTAGTGGGCTTAATAATTCCAAGTGGTATCATAATATCATGTCATGTTTAGTATCATAATATCATGTCATGCTTATGTTATGCTCAGTGTTCATAATGATACACTTTTGGGTTTAGGTCATTGCAAAATGTATTGGAGTGGTTTCCATCCTAGAGTGGATGAATGCATGGTACTTGCCTCGTGGACCAAGATGCATAATTGTATGAGTTAGATTTTATAAAAAATGGATTTTTTTTAGTCATTAGTCAGTGGATTTTGAGTCTAAGGCTTCGTTTGTTTCAACGAAAAATATTTTACGTAAAATGATTTTCGAAAAATGTTTTACTTAGAAAAAATTCGTAAATCATTTTACGTCAAAAAGGGAGGAAAACATTTTCCCCATTTTCCAGTGCTTACCAAACACCGAAAAATAGAGAAAACGTTTTTCAAAAAACATTTTACGGGCAAACAAACGGAGCCTAAGATATATGCGTCGGAGGCCGGTATATACACTGAAAAGTCATTATAACTAACACTGGGTATACCCATTTAATGTCGGTGGTAATATTTTTTACTGTCAAGTACATGTACAGGCAATCCTTGTAACTGATAGTGGATATGCTCTTTTTGTCCCACTACAAGTCTACAACCTCCCAGTTATTGTTTGAACGGAAATTAAGAAAAATTGTAATGAAATAGGTGTTGTTAGTATGAAAAGTAAGGTAAGTGTGAGAAAGTGTGGTAAAAAATAATAATTGAATTGTTGTTGTCAGTATGACATGTGAGTCTCATTAATATAAAAGTAATAAAATATTTTCATTTTAGAAAGTGTGTATTTGTAATGGGACACCCAGTGAAAAAAATGTGTAATTTGTAGTGGGAAGGAGGGAGTATGTCGTAATGTCAGTGGTAGTGGTTTTTGAATGTCGGGTATATGTTCTGACACTCCTCGTAACTTGTAAGTCAGACTGACCGTGCGCAGAATGTTTCAATTATTTAAAAAAATGGTCACCACGCATTTTACAGTTTTTTACAAAGATTTCACCCGCATGATTTAACCTGGTTTAGTCGCGGTTAAAAAACAGTTTTTAAAAAGTGCGCTTTTCGTAATATTTTGTGATTGCCTAAATCTTTCAAAGCTTTGGAAATTTTAACCCAAACTGGGGGATGATATGCCTAGTCCCATGGGCTTTACCTGAAGTGACCTAGGTTCTCTCCCTTAAAATCTGCTTATTGGCCTTTTGCCACATAAACTCATCTTTATGAACACTTGTTAGGAATTCTGAAAAATCATTATCAACATTTTTTTAACCCTTTGAAGCATGAAATATCATTTTTTTTTTATTTCACTTTTCTTTAATATTTTAGCGTTGGGTTAAAGAGTTCTATCTCAAACGACATCTGATTTCCCTTTTCACACAAGAGGTCAGGGGTACAAGCCACACCAAATGCAATTTCTATTACTTTCAAATATAGATTATTCCATTCATTAATAAATAAGTGTAAAAAAAAAAAAATCAGGTTGCAATTCATATCTCCTAAAATTAAGTCAATCCTCGTAATTAGACTAGTCAAGCTGAGTTGAATCAGTCTGTTGATTCAAGCCTTGTTTTTGTTTGCAAATGATTAAGCATTGTATAGTACTTGAAAGCTAAAATTAACAATCTCTCTGATGAGCCCGGATCAGCTGAACCGGGCCCACACTCGGTCTGGTCCAGGGAATCAGTGACGTGGCACTTCCTAGACCGTCGGAATCAAGACTGCGGACAGATAGACCCCTGAGGTCAAGACCGCGCTCCTCTCCGCATCATCCTACTCCAGACCGGAGGGATCCTGACCGCTGGCTTGGTGACCGCAGGAGGTATGACCGCTCCATCCGTACCCGCGTCAAATACCTTTGATCGCGCCCAAGATGTTGACCGCGGGCTCATACCTGCCCCCCGATTATCTCACCTGCCTCCCGGTAAATAGCAAACCTTACTGAGCAAGCTACCTTACTGGCTCTGACATGCAAGTTGCCGGCTCACTCCCATCGCATTCAATGCGGCTCAGTCAGGCGCCTACTATGGCATTAAATGCGCCGTGCCGAATACACGACTCCTGTCCACATCAGCGACATCCCTTCTGACAGAGGATCCTCCTTTCCTGACAGATCCAATCAGATGCGGACACGTGTATGCGGTCAAATATCAAAGGGCCCTTAGGGCTGACCTCATGGCTTACGTCAGCGGGCAGCTCCTCATTGCCTATAAATAGAAGACCTTTGTCCCCTTGGACAAGGTAAGTGAAAAAAGATATACACTGTAAGCCATATTACTCTCAAACCCTAAACACTGACACACACATTTAGGGCATTCCAAGCCTTATTTCTCAGTATTCTTACTCTCACACCCGAGGGCCTGAGTTGGATTAACATCCAACTTTGACCTTAACGGTGCTTCACTTGTGTTGTGTTATAGGTACCTCCAACCACTAAATATATCCTGTCAGATATCCTTGAACCGCTCTGACCCTGAAAAGCTTGGCGTCATCAGTGGTTCCATTGCCGGGAAAGTTTCATTTTTGTTTCTCGTAAATTCTTTGTTTTCAGACACCCCTCGTGTTCTAAACAGCTGACTGTCGAAAGGCACTTCTTTTCAGTCATTTCCTTTTCTCAAATATGTCTAGGACCTTGGAGAATGCTGGTCATTTGACCATTGAGAGGGATGACCATGCATCCCCTTCCAATGTCAATAAGGATAGACCTACTACCTCTGTTTTTAACAGGATGGGAGCCCGTTTTCAAGGCCAAAACACCATTTCCCCCGCTCAAAAGGTTATACACAGGCTAACGGATGAAGCCCGAGCTGAGAAAGCCCAAGCTCTCCGATACACCAGCCCCAGAACTCCCCACAATCCTATCAAAACTGCTTCCCCTAACACTCCTCTCTCCCCCGAGCAGATCCTGAGTAGGGAGGAGATCATGGCCGCCAAGTCCAAACTAGTCGCAGAGGCCATGGCCCTTAACGACGCCCAGATGGAGATGTTTGAGATGGAGGCAAATGGCAGAATACCCCTCCCTCAAGGGTCCCAAAGGTTCTCCCAATGAGCCCCTGCTAACTCGTTTGCTGGTCAAACTAGGGGGCAAAACGGGATGAACCAACCCTCAACCGCGATCAGGCGCCCAGACGCAGTGTAGTGCAAGTTGATGATAGCGACGAGGTAGGGGAAGAGGCACAATCAAATCGCCATGCGAAGTCCCAAGCCAGACCCTTGGCTGCGGCCAAGGAGAAGGCCGTGACTCCACGTGCTAAAAAATAGAAGGTTGACGATCAGAGCTCTGAATTTGTCAAATTCATGCATGAGATATGGGAGACCCACCAAAAAGCAGCCCAGAGGTGTGGCCGCACCATGGATGCCTTCAGTGACAAGATTGTTCGGGCACCCATTCAGAAGGGCAAGCCCCCCAGATGGAGACATACGATGGCTCTAAAAATGCCAAGAGCCATATGGGACGGTTTGAGGGACAGATGGCCCTATTCTCCTCGGACGAGTCTGTAATGTGCAAAGCCTTGGCTGCAACTTTCACGGGCAAGGCCTTATCTTGGATGCTGGCTATCAAACCCAGGTCCATCAAAACCTACAACCAGTTCAGGCACCTCTTCCTGAATGCCTTTGCTGGGGCAGGAGAGCCCGCTAGACCAAAGATAGATCTTGTCCGAGTCAAGCAGACTGATAACGAGACCACCAAAAGCTACATCTCTAGGTTCCGAAAAATGAGCGAGCAGATTGTGGATTTGGAAGAGGGTGATATCCGTCTCTGCTTCGAGGGCGGTATTACCTCCTCCTACCTCAAAATGAATTTTGCCTCCAACTGGCCTAAGAGCGTGGAGGAAATGTATGAGAGGGCCTCTGCCATTGCTTCAGCCGAGGAACCAAATGTGGCCCCTGCCCGCGTCCCCGCAAAGGAAAGAATTAGCCAAGTCCAGGACACCAACCAAGAGCCTGCCCGCGTTAATAATCGGGGAAAGAACCGAGGCCGTGGGTCAGATAAACTCCGAAAAGTGGTGGAGGAAACAGTGTATACACCACTCACCGAGCCACAGGCAGTAATCATGAGAGCCTCAGAATTTCCCCCTCCTCCCCCAATGATCCGGAAACCAAATGAAAGGAGTAGGGCCAAATTCTGTGAATATCACAACGACCACGGTCATGGCACTGAGGATTGCTTCCAATTGAAGCGAATTATTCAGCAGAGGATCAACGATGGGGAACTAACAAAATGGATTAAGGGCCATAACAATGCCACCAATAATAATAATCAACAGCGGACACGAGCACCCCGTGGTCCCGAGAGGGTTGAGAGATATAATTACGATGACGAGTTGGGTGACTACGAGATTAATTTCATTGGAGAGGAGCCTCCATCAAACAAGCAGCTCTCCCTCCAGATTCGAACTTTAGAGAAGGTTTTCTCGATCCCCGCGATGGCTCCCGAGGAGGAGCAGGAAATTGGATTTAAAAGGAGTGAACTTGCCTCCTCCCTCTTTCATTCCACCCAACCCCTCACCATCAGAATGAAGATCAACCAGGCAAACATTGGCCGAGTTTTGATAGATACAGGCGCGGCCAGAGATATACTCTACTACCATACTTTGGTAGGCATGAGGATGACTGAGGCTAACCTGACTCCGTATGCGGGCATGCTTGAGGGGTTCACCAATCACGCCGTTGGGGTAAAGGGGACGATAGTGTTTGAATTGACTATTGGGGAAAAGCCCATGCAGAAGACGACCAAAATAACTTTCATGGTGGTCGATCTTCCTTCCCAATACAATGCCATTCTCGGCGTAACTGCTCAGGCCGAATTGGGAATAGTCGCTTCCGTTCCCCACCAAAGGGTGAAATTTAACACCCCGGCGGAGTTGCCACAATTAAGAACCAGCCCGGAAGATTCCTCCGAGCCCTAGAGGAAAAGCGGAAGGGAGAGAAAGACCAGACATCCTGCCCGTAGAAGGAGGGCGAGGACAAATCAAAAAAGGGGAAAGCCCGCAAACTTGTTCCGGCACCCATTTCTATTGGCATGCTTTCTTTCCATACCACAAAGTCAAGACGAGCAGAAAGACCAAACAGTTAGCCCCTATTGAGGGAGGTTATATTGATAGGGGAATTGAGGGAAAGATTGACCGCGAGGTCATATATTCCATGGCAGCACTGACCGGAGCCCATGCCAACCCCCAACCATTGTCATTGACTCCTTGCATAACCGTGAAATCAGCGACCTTCAACCTAACGGCGAGCTCGAGGAGGTGGTTATCAACTTCCACTTCCCCGAGCAAACTGTTAAGGTCGGGCTCGAAATTCACTCCGAGGAGAGAAGGATCCTTATAGAGTTCCTTCGAGAAAATTGTGATGTGTTAGCCTGGAGGGTGGAGGATATGCAGGGAATCAGCGAGGACGTGATCCTCCATAAAATCAATGATGACCCATCCTTCAAGAACATCCACCAAAAATCAAGGTACTTCTCCCCGAAGAAGGAGATAGCGATCAAGGAAGAGGTTGAAAAGTTGCTCAAAGCGGGGATAATTAAGGAGATTTCCTACCCCAAGTGGCTAGCAAATGTAGTCATGGTTAAAAAGGCCAACGACAAATGGAGGATGTGTGTTGATTTCACCGATCTCAACAAGGCATGCCCCAAGGATTGCTTCCCTCTTCCTAGTATAGACAGATTGGTGGATTTCATAGCTGGTCACAGGGTATTAAGCTTCAAAGACGCCTACTCCGGCTACCATCAGATCTAGATGGCTCCTGAAGATGCCTGCTCTGTAGCTTTCATCGCTGCGGGCAAGACATACTGTTACACCATGATGCCCTTCGGGCTAAAAAATGCAGGAGCCACCTACCAGCGAATGGTCAACATTGTCTTTAAGAACCAACTGGGCAGAAACCTTGAAGCCTACATCGATGACATGGTTATAAAGACAAGAGAAAACTCCCATGAGCTCGACGTGGAGGAAACCTTTTCAAACTTGCGTCGCAATAACATGAAACTGAACCCCCTAAAATGTGCGTTTGGGGTCAAAACGGGCAAGTTCCTTGGATTCATGGTCAACCAGTGGGGAATTGAAGCCAATCTCGAGAAAATTAAAGCGCTGTTAGACATGAGGCCTCCTGCCTGCGTGAAAGATGTCCAAAAGTTAAACGGGCGCATCACCGCACTTGGCCGCTTTATCTCGCGGTCAGTAGAGAGATGCCTTCCCTTCTTCAAAACTCTGAAAGGAGGGAAGAAAGCTGACAAATTTCCATGGAGTCAAGACTGCCGTCAGACTTTTGAAGAAGTGAAGAGATACCTCGGGCAGCCCCCTCTACTCAGCAGCCCGGTGCCCGGGGAAGAACTTTTTCTGTTTTTAGCAGTTACTGATCTGACAATAGCTGCTGTTCTTGTAAGGGAAGATAATAACTCCCCAAAACCAGTCTATTATGTATCTAAGGCACTGTCCGCCGTAGAAGGGCGTTATTTAAATATAGAGAAATTAGCTTACGCCTTGCTTGTATCTGCTCGAAAATTAAGAGCTTACTTTTCTGCACATCCTATAACTGTACTCACTGAGGCCCCGCTTAGAAAGGTTTTACACAAACCAGAGTCCTCGGGGAGAATGCTGGCTTGGTCTATCAAGCTCACTGAGTTCCAGATTACCTACTCCCCGAGAAGGACAATCAAAGTGCAGGCCTTAGCTGACTTTGTGGCAGAATCGTCATTTAAGCTAGCGGACAGCAACCTTGGGAAAAGAAAGCAGGCAGGGTCAGAGGAAGCCCAAGATAGCTCGGACACTGAGATTATACAGCACAAGGAACGTCCAGAAGAAGTATGGACTTTATTCGTGGAAGGCTTTGTGAGCAAGTTAATTAGTGGAGCGGGCATACTCTTGATTTCCCCCTGCGGGGAAAAATTCAAAAGAGTCTTAAGATTCAAATTCGAAGCTTCGAACAATCAGGCTGAGTATGAAGCGATTATAGCGGGCATGGAATTGGCAAGAGACTTGGGAGTTCAGAATATTGAGATCAATAGTGACTCTCAGCTCATAGTAAATCAAATTAAGGGGGAGTATGACACGATCAACCCAGTGCTAACTCAGTACTGCGGTCTCGCAAAAACCCTCATAAAAAATTTCACCTACTATAAGCTGAATCAAGTCTTGAGAGAGGATAACACGGAGGCTGACCTACTCTCCAGAATAACCGATCAAGAAGTCATAGACTTGGAGGCGGAGTGCCAGATAGAATTCACGGAGAGACCTTCTATAGATCGAATTCAGATAAACAATATTGCGGATCAGGTAAGGGACTGGGTAGATGAAATCAAGGATTACATCGAGAAGCAAACCTTCCCCGAGGATCCAGCAAGGGCTAGGGCCATTGGAAAGGTGTCCGCAAAGTACCTCGTCCTGGATGGAGTACTTTTTCGACGATCATTCACCAAACCTTTGCTAAGATGCGTCAAAACTCACATGACCACCAACTTACTTTATGAGGTTCATGAAGGAGTTTGTGGCGGTCATCCAGATGCTCGCACTCTCTCAGACAAAATCAAATTTCAAGGATTTTACTGGCCTACGATGAGAAGAGATGCGCAGGAGTACGTGAGAAAGTGTGATAAGTGCCAGCAGGGGCGGAGCCAGGGGGGGCATAGGGGGGCACTCGCCCCCCCCCAGCGGCGGAAATGCAGTGGAAAAATTTTTTTTTTGCCCCCCCCCATATTTTTTTTATATATGTATATATATAATTAACTTCAAGATTAACACCAGTGAGTGGTGTGGTTCAGTGGTAGAAGGGGTTAAGTTAAAGCCTTTGGTGTTTCCTTTCAAATCCGTGTTCGAGCCCTGCTACCTACATTTTCAATTAATTTTATTTGTCCTCCATCTTTGCTATTCTCTCTTTCTCTCTATCCATTTCTTTTTCTTAACAGTTTTGTTGTTCTCTTTCTCCTAATTTCCTCACATTTTTTCAATCTTAATTAATTAGTTAGGTTTTTCCCATTTCTTAATTCTTTACATTTTTAACTAAAATACATTGTATTTCATGGATCCGACCCACTTTTTACTTGTCTGACCCGAAAATTTTTTTCTGGGGCGCTGCCCCCGAACCCCCGTGAAATCTTGCCCCCCCTGGGGCAATTCCTGGCTCCGCCCCTGAGTGCCAGCGATTTGCGGACATCCCTAGACTACCATCAACAGAGCAAAATTTGGTTGTACCATCGTGGCCGTTTGATACGTGGGGGATTGATCTAATTGGACCATTCCCAACTGCTTGGGGAAGCATTAAGTATGCCGTTGTGGCCGTGAATTATTTTACCAAGTGGACGGAAGCAAAGGGCTTAGCCACTATCTCCGAGGAGAATACTATCAATTTTGTCCACGATCACATCTATTACCGATTTGGTGTTCCACGGGCAATAATTTCGGACAATGGCACTCAGTTCTCTGCAAAATTCACTGCTGAATGTGTAAGAATGAAGGTACAACATCGCCAGTCCGCAGTTGCTTATTTCCAGGGGAACGGCCAAGCTGAGGCCGCGAACAAGCTAGTCCTGACCGCCCTAAAGAAAAATTTGGAGGGACGAGGAGGACCTTGGTTGGACGAGCTCCAGACCGCATTATGGGTTGTCCGTACGACAATCAGAAACTCAACATGAGAAACTCCTTTCTCGCTCACGTATGGGTCAGAGGCAATGGCTCCAGTTGAGGTTGCCCTACCCTCGTACAAAGTCACATACTTCGATGAGTCTCAAAACGAGGCAAACAGAAGATGTGACCTGGACGATCTCGAAGGAGAGAGAATGTGGACAAATGAAAAAATGGTGAATTACAAGCAAAAGGCAAAGAAGCACCATGATAAAAGAGTGAATAGGAGAAGTTTTTCAGTTGGAGATTGGGTACTCAGAAATATGGAGGTCCAAGGGACCCAACCTGGTTTCAACAAACTCTTCCCGAAATGGGAAGGTCCTGTAAGTACCCAAATCTGGCTCATGCCTTCCGATAAAGTTTTCCGGCGATTCCCCGGACTTTCCTAAAGTTCAGGGGCAATTCGGGAACTTTTCCAAACCTTCCGAGGGGCGAAGGACTTGCTAGGAATTAAAATTCCACGTAGTCCTTCGCTGGAAAATCCCATCTAGAAGGCCACCTTGCATGGTTCTAGAAATAGGCTGAGTCATCTCAGGATAAGACCGCACGACCTCATTTGCCCTGGGGTTACAGCCGCACGGCCTCATTAGCTGCTGCCAGACTGCCTATAAATAGAGACCTCCTCTATTCATTTTAGGGGGGATTTTTCAGTAGTGTTACTCTGCCAAAATACCACCACGAAATTCCAGAGAGCTGAGAGTGTCAAAAACCACCTCCCTCCTCATCAAAACCTCCCAAAGTTGGTCCCTTTCCTAGGCAAACTTCAAGGAGAAAGAGGAACACCACCATTGGTAACCTCTCCTCCCCTTTACCTTGCATTATACTTGTATTTATGTGATATATTTGCTCCTTGCTTTACATATTGCTATATACTTGCTTGGTACTTGGTACATTGTCATTAAAGATCCTATCTTTAGGCATGTAAACCACTCCCCTCCCCCTTTTGTATCAAAATAGCATCCTTTGCTCTCATAATGACATCTTTATGCATCCTTTGCACTTAAAATGTCATTTTTATACATAAAGTTGCATCCTTTGCATTAAAAATGTTATCTTTGCATCAAAGTAGCATCCTTTGCACTTAAAATGCCATTTTTACATACAAAGTTGCATCCTTTGCATTAAAAATGTTATCTTTGCATCAAAGTAGCATCCTTTGCACTTGAAATGTCAATTTTACCTACAAAGTTGCATCCTTTGCATTAAAAATCATTCTTTATATCAAAGAAGCATCTTTTGCAACCAAGTAGCATTCTTCGCACATAAAATGTCATTTTTTCATTAAAAGGTCATCTTTAGCTTAAACATGCATCCCCCATGTCCCTCATGGTTGGATCTCTCTCCTAGGATCGCCTAGTGACCTTCATAAGGCACAAAAGGGCATAGGATGAGTATAAAGATCCAATCTTTATACCCCTTCCCTAGTCCCCCTTGGTACTTGAAGCATCTCTTGGAACGAGATGGTGTAAAGGTCCTATCTTTACATCATTTCTTCCACTTAAAGATGCCATAGACGGATTCTCCTTTAGAAAAGGATGAACCCTAGCCACATATCTCCGATCATCACTTGAGACGAGCATAAATGTCCCGAAAAAAGTCCAAATCGTCTCAAGATGTAGGATTGATAGGCAAAGGTCATTACTTTCTAAAGAGTCTCATCCTTGGACTATAAAAACAGTGTCCCTATCTTGATCACATGTGACCCAAGGTCTCATCATGATGATCATAAGGCCAAGATGAGAACGAGACCAAAGTCCCTAATACACAAAAATCCAAGGAATCCCGAGCGATAACCAAATCATGGTTTATGCGTCCGGAAGACCACTTGGCACATTCCCTCCTTTTCAAATCACACATCCCACACACGAAAACACTAAGGCAAGTATGAAAAGCGGATCCTGGAAGACTTGCTTCGGCAAGGCTCTTTGGGTGAACGACGATCCGTTCTTCCCAAAGGGTAACTTAACCTTCGGACCCAAATCCTTTTTTTTCAAAGTTTTGAGGAAATCAAAAGGGCGTGGCGACTCCGTTTTTCAATTTAAACCGGACGTTTCCAAACTGATGTGAGGCGGTGATCCCCCTTACACGAGAAAGTGGTTCCAAAAAAATAAATAAACAAAAAGAGGGCCGCTTATCTTGGGCACCACATTCACAGTTTGGCGACTCCGCTGGGGACCTCCCAAAGGAGAAAGCTTTCATTTTTAAAATAAAAAAATGATACCCGGTATATAGGTGGAAACCATTAACCTTCCTGTATCGCTTCCTAACCCGAGGCTTGGGATAAACGATGGTTTAACAATCCCACGTACCGGTATCTCTTTTCGAAAAAAAAAGAAAGCTTTTTTCGAGAGGGTTAGCCTTCCGCCGCGGATCCGCTCCTCATACTTGCCCTAGGTTTCTTGCATTGCATTGCATGCATCCATGGTTCTTGGGAATTGTGCATATTCTGAAACTGAACAGGAAGCTTGCTGGAAGCTGAAAAGGTGCCAAAAGGCCGGGAAAGCAGCCTGCAGATCAAAGGCAATGGAACCTGGAAAGTTGCTTGATGCAGCCGTACGGCTTAATCCTCCCTCGATTCTGACCGGGCGGCTTCATTGGCAATTCCACCAGGACAAAAATTGAGGTTAATCTGGCAGCCTTGGCAGCTTAGGGCTATTCAGTTCCAAGACCGACTGTGGCTCCTTAAAATTTACGTGCTTATCTGCTGCATTTCCCCCGTCCCGAAAAATCATTCCTTTAAAACACATTTATGAAAATTTCTGTTTTAATTCAAAAAGGAATATTTTTAGGAGGCCGCACACTACGCGCACCTTATATATCCTGTACACTTTGCACGCATGTCCCTTTTACACGGGGTGGTTGTTCAGTTGCAATCACGGACAGTATTACGATGCTCCCGGGCGCGCACGGAATCACCCCAAGCTCCCCATGGCAGCCAGTGTCGACCAATGCACAGTCCGTGTCACACATTTTAAAACCGTGACTTTTTGGGTTTGTTTTTGGTCTAGTCCGTGTCATACAACCCAGTTGCATATCCCCGTAAAGGTCAAACCTTAGCCCATGACGGAAGTCAAGATCTTTCGCGTAAGCGGAGCTCTGCCGAAATTCCGACAAGGAAATATTAGCAAGATCTTGACCCGGCATTGACTTCGACTTTGACTCACGCACAGCGTTTGCAACGAAGTTCAATATGACACTGCGTCATCCAGCTTTTGCCGCCCGACCCATGCCTATTATCTTCTCGGACATTGCCGAAAAAAGTCAAGACGTCAATCGCGCAAGCGAAATTCTGCCGAAATTACGTTAAGGCTGAAAGACGAGACTTTTTCGGCATTGCCTTGACTATAATTCGCGTCGCTATTGCGTTAAAAGTTCCTATGACCCGCTAGACCCGTTAGGAGCGTTCTTCTCTCTCGGTCGGTGGGATCCGCGTGCCCTATAGGACCCTCGCCCGGGGCTGTCCACCCTAGGAGGTCGAAATACAGGTGGAATACGAGGGGCTTATAGACGTAGTAACGGAGCCCACTGATCCAGGATCTAGAGTAGTTGCGAAAAAGAAGGGCAGAACTCCTTTTCCAACCAAATAGAAATTAATAAAAGACACCGTTTTAAGTAAACTGGAAGATTCTTAATTTGCATATTGCTTGAGCCTTCAGCCTAAACACCTACCCCGAGTCTAAACCTCTCCTATCCCTTTCCCGCAGTGAGAAAGAATCGGGTGAGAACACCGAGACAGCAGTTTGTCGGCACAGAGGTCTCAAATAACCCATCAAAATCTTCAAGTCTCAATTTCCCAGTGTCAAAATGGCCAATGTAGCAATCAACAATGGTAATGACCAAGTAGTTGGAGAGGCCATCCCAGTTCAACCCAGGCCTCACATCTGGTATGATGTGTGTGATTGCGATGACTGTTTGGAATATGATTATCAAGAATGGATTAACGAGGATGCTCCTTCAAGAAAGAAGAAGAAGAAGAAGTCCATGCAACAGAAATTAAAGGAAAGGTACGAAGCTGGGGACAAGAGCGTGGGAACTTTAGGGGAGCCTTCAGGCAAATTTGACTATTACGTCAGTTATGCCAAGGAGCCTACCAAGTAACCGGTCATCCAAAACACAGTCCAGCCTGATACCCCTGTCGTCATTGACCCTCTCGAGGCAGAGTGTTCTGAATTCGTTGCCATCGTGAAGTTCAACGAAAAGCTAGCAGATTTGGAAGCAGAATACAGAAAGCCTATAGAATACGTGGTCAATCAAGGAAGGATCAAAGTCTCTCCTGAAGAAGACTTCATCAGCATTATCCAGGCCAACCCTCCTGTTGGCTACACCGACAAGGTTGTGATATCAAAGATCAGTAAAGAGAAAATGACTTATCAGCAGTGTATTGATAAGATGAGCCAGACTCTCTAGTCAATGAGCCCGATGGTTACGGACGAGCTCGCCGAGAGATTGCATCAGGCTTCCCTAGCTCCCCTCACAGTCTTTCCAAGGTACCGGCCTACCAATGATTTTCGACAAGTTTTCGATCAGTTCGAAGTTTCCAACTTTCTGAAGAACGCTGACAAGACTGCTACTCCCCAGGGCAAAAGCAGGAAAGAGTAAACCCCGATCCAACCCGCGTCAAACACTCCGAGTCAATAAGTAGTGTAGGGTCCAGAGTCGGTAGGGTCAAAAGTCATGTTGAGTCAGGAATCTTTGAATTCCAGTCCTCCGAGTCATCTGTAAGTGCTCCAATTTGAGTTGTTAGTATTTTCGTTAGAAAATTAACGAAAGTTTTAACATTCCTAACATTTCTAACAATTCCTAACATTTATAACCAAGCAAGGGTAGATTAGGGATTGCCATTTTAAGATAAACCAAGGAAAAGAATCAAAAAAGAAAAGAAATTGGAAAAATCCTAATCTGGTAAGCTGAAAAACAGCAACCAGTTTGAATTTTCTGAAAATATTCTGTGTGTCCAAAGCCTGCAGCTGTAATTAATGAACAGTGCACGCTAAGGGTTTGATCCGCGCGGATGACTTTGCCATTCAGAGGGCTATAAATTGAGGCCTTCAGTCACAGAAATAGGAAAAACAACACATTTTGCAACTGCACCTTGGCGAAAAATAGGGAGAAAACAGTGGGAATTCACTTGAATTGCCACCATTTTCTCTTCAATCTTTCCCAAATCCCACTTACTCAAAATACTTTCAAATCACTCTCATACATACTCTCATACATACACTAACTCAAGCTCAAATCACCCTTTAGAAGGAGTATTAGAGAGAAAACATAGAGGACTTCATTGTTATCTACTTGTTTTCTCTTTGACCAACTCTAATCACCAACCCTAAACACATTCAAACCCTAAACACATTCAAGCCTTTGAATCCATTCAAACACAAAACACAAAGAAGATAGGTATAACCTCCTTCTCCTCACCCTAAATTTCTCTCATCCATGCATGCATTTTCAAACTCCAAAATGTACTTTGTTCATCTTCTTGCCCTAGATCCAAGAGGATCACCATGAAAGTTCATCTCTATGGATGATCCTCCACAAGGATCAACATTACTTTTCAAAGTATCTTTACTTACTTGCAAACATGTTTTCAAAACCCTAAAAACCATTTTCATACATCAAATTTCATTTTCAAAGGATAAAATTCCCCTTCCCAAGCAAATGAAGTGCTTAGTCCTAATGTACCCTAAGGATGGCTTGATATAGTTGATTCACCACTAAAATGTCAAGTGATCACTAATCAAAGCCTAAGGAAATGGGGAAAAGCATGGATGCCAAACCCCCTTTAAAATCATGTTTTTCTTCTTAAGAAAGTTGCTGTCCAGTAGCAATTTTCTAAGACCTCTGTCCATGATCTAATTTTTTGGACACAGATAAAATTGGAATTTGGTGTTGACTACAAAACACTTTTTGTAGCCAACATCCATATATTTCCAGAAATATTTTTATTTTATTTTTTACATGAGTAAAAATCCCTTTTTCAAATTTTTTTTTAAAGGTCAGTTCCTCAGTCTCTGGAAGTCCAGATTTCATATCTGAGATTTCCAGAAGGTTTTGGTCCATCAAATCAACTCCAAATGGGAAAGTTATTTCACATAAATCTTATTTAAGGTGTTTTGAACAACTTTCATTCTTGGATTTTCCCCATATTCTGAGATTTTTAAGCCCTTAAACCCATTTTAAAATAAAGTGTCCACTGCCTTTTTCATTCTGGCATAAATGTTTTTCAACTTCAAAAAATCCTTTGAGTCCCAAAACTCAACCCAAAAATCACACCAAAAATCATGGGATTTGTTCAAAGTCTAATAAAGAGTTCTCAATATTTACTTTTCTGAGTTTCAATTTATTTTGGCCAAAGTAACACATACACACACACACAAATGGTTTTTATGCTTGGAAGACTCGTTTTACGAGGCATTCCGGGCGAACACTAACGTTCTTCCCGGCGTGTAACGTGACCTCCGAACCCAAATTTCTTATTTCGGGAATTTTTCAAAGTTTTGGCCCTTAAAATAAAAATGGCGTGGCGACTCCGTTTTCCGATTTTATTTGGTTTTCAAAGAAACGAAAAATCGAATTTTTTCCGCGAATTGGAATTCAACATCGTTACAGTGGCGACTCCGCTGGGGATGTATAAGCTTTATTTTTTTTTAAAAAATGATATTTGGTATATTGGTGGAAACCATTAAACTTCCCGTTATCGCCTCCTGACACGAGTCGGGGATAAATTGTGGTTTAACAATCCCACGTACCGGTATCATTGTTTCAAAAAAAAAAAGCTTTTGAGGGTCAAGCTTCCGTCCCGGCATTTGAAATCATTTGTGGTGTGTGTTGATTTTTCACATTTTCGTGTTGCTTTGGCCGCCTCGGAAGAGTCAAAAGTTTGACTGTCGAACCCGTTGCCTCGAATTTTGAATTATGTGTTTATGTGCTTATGTGTGCATTTAATTTCAAAAAAAAAAGGGATTTTCAAAAAAAAAAAGCGAGAAAAAAAAAGAAGAAAATTTTCAAAAAAAAAATCATGCATTATACTTTTTAAGACACATGAAAAATTTCTATTTTACTCAGAAAAAGAAGATAGACTGCTTGCACACTACGCGCACGTGACCTTACACTGCACACTACGTCCCTAACCCGGGGAAATCCCTGTCGCGGCCCGTTTGGTCTTATTACACCTCTCGGTGCAAGCACGGGACTACCCAAACATCCCATGGAGCCTCGTGTCGACCATGCACTTGTCCGTGACACACTTTGTCCGAGACCCGGTTGGTTTTTAGTCTGGTCTGTGTCATGCCCTGTCTGTGTATAGACCTTTCTTTTCAAGCCTTAGTCGGCATACCAAGTCAATATCTTTCGGGGACCCTAATCGCCGAAGTTCGCGGTTTTCCGTCACGGACTTTGACCAGATATTGACTGGCGCCTTGACTTTGACTCTGACTGGCACAAATTATACACTAACTCTCAGCATGACACTGAGTCATCAAGGATTAATGATTATTCCATGCCTAATTACGGCCTAATTGACGACAAGTCAAGATCAATCGTGGACGTCTATCAGTCCAAATCATGCCGACTTTTTGTGGAGCCCTCGGACATGATCTTGACTTTGACGTCAGCTTTGTCCGTAATTTACATCGAATGCTCGTTAAAACTCGATTACCCGCCAGACTTTTAGGATCGTCTTTCTTTCGATCGGTGGGACCCGCTTGCCCTATAGGACCCTCGCCCGGGGCTGTCCACCCTGGGAGGTCGAAATACAGGTGGAATACGAAGGGCTTATAGACGTAGTGACGGGGCCCACTGATCCAGGATCCAGAGTAGTTTGCGAAAAAGAAGAGCAATCTTTTCCAACCGATTAGGTTAATAAAACATGTTTTAAGTAAACCTGAACAAATAACTGCATGTTGCATGAGCCCAAAGCCCAAACACCTACCCTCCTCCAATCCCTAAATCTCTGAACCCTCGTGTCTTTCCCCCCGCAGCTCCTCACAAAGGTTGGTTTCGGACACCGGGTCACCGTTTGATCAGTTGGGAAGAGTCAAGCGCATCATCAGCTTCACCGTTTGTTCCGACTCCGGATTCGTAATGTCCGCATCGCCCGATAATGATATGGACAATACCGCTCCGTCCTCCAAAATCCCTCGCATGCACCAAAGATTGGATCCAGTTGGTAGAACAGATGAGACTTCGACATGAGGCTCAAATTGACGACCTTCTGGGGGTTGTCGCAAGTCATGGTTTGACTATCAGTCTCAATTCCGATGGCACTTTTACCGCAAAGAAGTAAGAAAGTTCTCCTCCCATTCTTAATCATCCTGGATATATCAAGATGCTACCCCAAGATTCCTATGTCTCCACCGCCGGGACTTCCGCCCGTCGACTTACAGGGCAGTTAGCCCCCAAACAGCAATCCAAAGGGCCGCCATTCCGAAAGCAGTCAGGAACGAAAGAGTTCGGCATACCGTCTTTTATCCCCTCTCAGAATGATACCGATCCCGCATATATCAGCATGGGTAATGAAGATCAGGAAATAGTGGAGGAAATATGGTCAGCCATCAAAGCTCTTGAGGAACGCCAGAACAAACAGCAAGCCTGGATTGAAGAGGCCACACGCCATTTCGGGACATTAACAATCTCCCGACTGACTGGGGCTTCCCTGAAGGACAAACACGCGCCTGTTCCCCTGGCTTTTAATACCTCTCATTACCCGGCAGAGTCCAACCATTCACTTCCAGATGAGCCCAACAGCAGATCTCCCTGACCAAATTCAACTCAAAGTCATTCCAAAGACCGGCCAACTCCGAGATCCCAAATCCACCACCACCGTAGAACACATTTGGTGGGATATCTCGTGATCGCCCGATTGCCTTGAAAGGGACTATCAGATCGGATACACGAGGACCGTCCTCCTAAGAAGAAGAAAATTTCCTCCCAAAGAAAATTGAAAGAGAGGTTCGAGGCCGGTGATACCAAGCTGTGGGTACGCTCGAGAGCCATCTCGGGGATTTGATTACTATGTACTCTACTTCCAAATGCAAGTCTTCCCAAAGCAAACAGGAGAAGAAAAGCCGAGAAGCCTTGCCAGCGATAGAATTGAGACCTTCGGGCACCGAAATACTGCAGATCTGGGTGATTTTACTGCCAATCAAAAGTCTAACCCCCCGCGGGGTCGCCTAAGATTCGCTTGTCCGCTCCCGAGTGCATACCGACAAAGAAAGCAGCAACGCCGGTTTGGCGCTCGCACTCAATTAATATGCTGACTGGGGATGGCCACCGCCATAAACGGCCTCAACATAACCCAGGGGCTTCAGCAAAGGTTCTACCTCGCAAGAAAAAGGCACGAAGTGACTGGCTTGATGACTCACTTTCTCCAGACAAGCACCAAATCTATGATCCCCGCCTATATGGTAGCATGATCACCTTCTGCGACGAAGATTTGCCAAGAGATGTCTCCAAGCACAATGAAGCCTTGTACATCACTATTCGGCTCAACACCGTATCACTCCTGGGGTATTGGTGGACAATGGATTAGCCCGTTAATGTCCTTCCTCAAAGATGATGCGGGCCCTACGCATCAATGAAAGGCACATGATCCCATCTACCCGGCCAATCAAGGCATATGATGGCACGTCTCGTCCCATCTTGGGGACGGTGGTTCTGGGAACTTTGGTACGAAACCCAAATGGTGCCAAAGAAAATTCCATGTAATGGACATCCCATCCGAATTCACGCCCACTGCTGGGCGCCCTTGGTTACACCACATGAAAGCCATAGCCTCCACTCTCCATCAATGCGTCAAGTTCATTAACCGGCAGGAGACCTTGAAGTCATTAGGGGTGACAGCTTTCCTCATAGGGAACGAAGCCGAGACCTTCGCCAAGCATGCTCGTAGCCTGTACACCGGCTACCTCCTCCGAATCAACCAAGGGACTATCGGGGCAAGTCTCATCGTAATCCCCTGTAATCCGGTGATGCCAACTATGTCAACGAACTCAAGCGGGCACTCGGCGCTTCGATTTATCAAGTTCAATTGCTATTTCCAACATTTGGAGGCGTAATGGAAAGAAACACCGAATACCGCCATGATACGAGCACACAAGCCTCCGCCTCCAATCGTAGATTTGTCGCATTCTTCAAACCCGTTCTCCGGCCTCGCCAAGCGAAGAGATTTTCATGATAAAAGTCGACAAGTACCGGCAGACTCGACTCGAATGTATGAACGTCGTATGGGACGTCCTCCTCGAAGAACTACCCACTAAGCCTTTCCGCTCGAGCATGGGACATGAGATTTTTCCAGCAGTACACCAAGACGCAATACGTCCTTACATTTGGATTGAGCAGTCAGACGAGTTAGAATTCCCCAGAATTGAGGATGCGGCAGATCCGCAAGAAGATCCCTACATTCATATGCTCGGTTTTCAGGTGCCGGACCCGATTGATTCTGGTTCAGACGAAGAGATGATAGCAATGCTTGAGGAAGGAGAATAGAAACAAGACAATCCCAGAGTCATGAGGTCACTGACAGCAATGCCGCTAAAGAATTGGGAAACTCTCTCAGGCCCGTTCGCGACCAAAGAAGAAATGATCACCAAGCTTGGATTGGTCCCCCGTCCCTTTGTGTCAACCTTTGTAAAGTCCTCCGAGTCTCTCATTGTTGAGTTTGAGTCTCTCGAGTCGTCCGATGGCCTTACGCCTGAAGACTACGAAATTGTTGCCAATGCTGTATTTCCCTTCGTTCTTAATGAAATGACGAACCTTTCTGAGTATCCCTTGATTGCCACTTTAACTAATGATAAATTAACTAATAACTTAAAAACAGTTAATGATGATTCACTAGATAAAGAAGCAGACACATTAAATGAACAATATATCAAAGAAATCTTTAAGCAGGTTGTTCGGAAAAAGGAAAATCGAGCCCAAGCTGCCGAAGAGATTTTGACAAGTGTGAATCTGGGAACTGCGGAAGAGCCTAAAGAGACGCAGATTGGTAGTTTCTTCGAAGGGACTGAAAGGGATGCCCTAATTGAGCTGCTAAAAGAATACGTGGATGTGTTTGCATGGTCCTATAAAGATATGCCAGGCCTCGACCCTTCCATAGTTGAACACCGGATACCGCTTGACCCGGAAGTCAAGCCAGTGAAGCAGAAGCTAAGAAGAATTAAGCCCGAGTGGTCCCTACAAGTGAAGGAAGAGATAGAAAAGATGCTCAGGGCAGGATTCATCAGGGTCATCGAGTAGCCTACATGGCTTTCCAACATAGTAACGGTGACCAAAGCCAACGGAAAGATCCGATGCTGCGTAGACTTCAGAGATCTGAACAAAGCTAGTCCAAAGGACGATTTCCCCCTGCCAAACATCGACATCCTGGTGGATTCCACAGCCAACCATGAGGTTAAATCCTTCGTCGACGGTTTTGCCGGCTACAACCAAATCAAAATGGCAGAAGAAGATCAAGCCAAAACAGCCTTCACGACCCCTTGGGGCACATACTGCTACACGGTCATGCCGTTCGGACTAAAGAATGCTGGGGCTACGTACTGCAGGGCGCCTATGCCTTTGTTCCATGACATGATCCACAAAGAAATTGAGGTCTATGTGGACGACATGATAATACACTCCGCAGGATCGATGGCCGCACTTTGTTGATTTGAGAAAATTCTTCGGCCGCCTCCGAGACCACAAAGATGAGACTGAATCCACCAAATGCACCTTCGATGTAAGACGAGGCAAGGTGCTAGGATATATGGTGATAGAACGGGAATTGAAGTAGACCCTCGTAAAATCAAGGCCATAGTCGAAATGAAGCCACCCCGAACACCGATGTAAGTGAAATCCTTCATGGGAAGATCGCAATACATAAGTCGCTTTGTAAATCACCTGACCTCGATCTCGCAAACCGATCTTCAAGTTGATGAAGAAAAATGCCTACACAAAATGGACTCCGTAATGCCGCCCGCTTTTGAACGTATCAAGGCGTACCTCGTGAATCCCCGATTCTTTGCCCACCACATCGCAAAAAGCCACTATTGCTATATCTAACCTGTCACGGATACAAAGAATTGGGGCTATGTTAGCTCAAGAGAAGAAAGATTCCAAGGTTGAAAACGCCATCTATTTCGTGAGCGTAAAGCTTCAAGGAAGCGAACTCAATTACTCGCTTGTGAAAAGACTTGCGCAGCTTGGTCTCGGGTAGTGGGAAAGCCGAAACACTACATGCGCCTCACCCGATACATCTCGTCTCAAAGATAGACCCCATCAAATATCTGTTCGACAAGCCTTCCATCTCCATGAGGTTGGCAAAATGGTCGTTCTTTTTGGCTGAATATGACATCACTTATGTTTCAAGGAAATCCGTAAAAGGGCGTATAATGGCAGAACATTTGGCCGATTTCCCAAGTGATGAGTCCCGAGGACCCGAACCTCAATTTCCCGATGATGAAATCTTTGCTCTAGAAGGAGAAAATCGCTGGCAGCTCTTCTTCGACGGGGCGTCAAACAAAAGGGGGAACGGAATAGGAATGCTTCTGGTCGATCCTACTGATGAACACACTCCCATAGCAGTAAGGTTAAACTTTGAGGTCACCAACAACGCTGCTGAATACGAGGCTTGCATAGCCGAGTTGGAAGCCGACCTTGAAAGAAATATCAAGGAATTGGAGGTGTATGGTGACTCTGCCCTCATCATCAATCAGGTCTCTAACAAGTGGAATACCGTAGACCCGGGTCTGCAGAAATATCACACTTACATGGAAGAGCTAGTAACTCAATTCAAGGAGATCAGCTTTCATTACTTGCCCAGAGATCACAACAGATTTGCAGATGCTCTGGCAACACTAGCCTCCCTCGTTGAAATACCCGAAGGGAAGTCTGTCAAACCATTCAGAGTCGGGAGAAGAGAAAACCCCGCTTATTGCTTTGAAATCGAAGCGGAGGCCGAACCGGCCAATGATCCCTGGTACACACAGATCTATCAATACCTGAAGAATGGCGAAGCTTCCTTCAAAATGAAGATGGGGAATATAAAGAAGGAATCAAAGCAAAAAGCCTCTCAGCCCTGAAGCGATTCGCCTCCCACTATGTTCTTTTGGGAAACATGCTGTACAAGAAGCGTTATCAAGGCCCCCTCCTGCGATGTATTGGCAAACAAGAGGCTACGAAACTCATGAGAGAAATACATGGTGGTACCTGCGGCCCCCACATGAATGCTCGAGCCCTGATGCAAATCATACTGAGAATGGGGTACTTCTGGATCTCCATGGAAACCGATCGTATCCACTTCGTTAGAGCCGCGACAAATGCCAGCGGTACTCAAATCTTAATCATTTGCCTCCTCACGAGTTATACTGCATGACAACCCCTTGGCCTTTCGTCACTTGAGGAATTGATGTCATAGGCAAAATCACACCACCAGGCAGCAACGGCCACGAATTGGTCATGGTAGCTGTGGACTATTTCACCAAATGGGTTGAAGCCAAGTCCTACAAGGTCCTCAACTCGAAGAAAGTATCCCTCTTCATCAAAGAGAACATCATATGCAGATACGGATTGCCAGCCGAAATCATCTCAGATAATGGATCCCACTTCGAAGGGGAATGCGACAGGCTGCTGGCGGAATTCAGAATAACCCGTCACAAGTCATCTCCCTATAGGCCCCAAACCAACGGAGCCGTCAAAGCAGCAAACAAGACTCTGGAAAATATCATTCGAAAAATGGCTGTCCGAGGCAGAGATTGGCCCGAGAAGCTACACCTGGCACTCTGGGGCTACAGAACATCCGTCAGAACGGCAACCGGGGAAACACCATTTGCTCTTACCTACGGGATGGAAGCCGTACTCCCAATCGAGCTAGAAATCCCCTCACTCCGTGTGCTGTTGGAAAGCCAGATCAACGAGGTCGAATGGCTCCAAAGTCGCCATGATGAATTGGCCCTGCTAGATGAGCGACGATTGAAGGCCATGGAACATATCCGAGCATACCAAGGGAGAATGGCCAGAGCCTTCGACAAGAAAGTAAAGCATCGGGAGATCCGAGAAGGTGATCTCGTTTTAAAAGAGAAGCCCCCGGTCCGTGTCAACCCGCTTGGCAAATGGGAGCCTGTCTGGGTCGGGCCATACATCGTCCAAAAGATCTTCTCCGGAGGAGCCATGCAACTTGCAGACCTCGACGGAAATCCCTTTGTACACCCAGTGAATGGTGACAAGCTGCGCAGATACTACGCGTAAAAACACTGAGTCAAAAAAAAAAAGAAAAAAGGAGTGCTAAAAGAGTAATACCCAACTAGGTTGAAAACCCGAAAAGGGCGGCCTAGGTAAAAAACAGGGTTGCACCAAAAAAAAACAAACAACAAAAAAAAAAAAAAACAAAAAAACAAAAAAAAAACCGGGTCGAACTACGGAGACCTGAGCCCTTTTGTCCGAAGGGAACGTAGGCAGCCGGAAACGGTTCGGTCTAAAGCACAAATAAAAGTCATACTTTGACATCAATACACTGATCAGACCATGAAAGCGTCTCGAAAAACTCTAAAACAATTCACATATTCATTACAGTTAAAAACTTTTTGATGAGTCTAAGCCCGGTTCATTCCTACAACTGGCAACCTGCTAAAAGAAAACTAAGATACATAATCAAACTAATGTGTCTGCTACGACAAGAAAGGGATACTCGGAAACCTCAAGGTCACTCCAAGCCACTCGCATCGGCCTCTCCCCTCTTCTTCCCCTTCGAGTCTTCTTCTTCGAACAGAAAAATGTCGGTCTTCCTCCTACCAAGCTTCGGTATAGGAACAGGATCTATCAAACCAGCCTCTCGTCAGGGCCTTAGTGGCCCTAGCATCATCTCTCATCTCCCGTAGCCTAGCCGGTAGCATAGGAGTCCTCCTCTCCCGTCTCGACATAAGCCTCATAGTCGGTCACAATATCTCCGCTCCCCGTCGTGAGGGTTGGCCCTCGCCTCGGTCCTCCTCCTCTCTGAAACTGTCAGGTCCTCCGCACCCACAATGGCCTCACGCCGTCTCAAAATAGCCATCTGAGTCTCCCCCAAATGCCTCTCGTACCAATCCAGATACCAAGTGGTCAAAAACACAGGTCTCGGACGCCTGAGGATAACCCGAGGAGGAAAGACGTCATACCTCCATACTCGGGAAAGAAATGAAAACACCGAAGGGTCATCCATAGAAGCAAGAGCCACCACCCTAGTGGCTATATCATCAAAGTCCTCCAAAGGAACCTGCTCCAAACCGAACTGTCTCAGAACCAAAGCCGGAATGTAAAAGCTGGACTGAGAAAGCCCCGAAAGCATAACCACGGGAGATCCATCCTGAACTACTCTCCGAGTCTCCACCCGCCAATGAGGCACCGACCATCTGATATCTTCAGTCTGACGGCCAACCATCCAACACTCCCACGAGCCCTGATCATCAAAATCCGCAGCAACCCCCCTCCTGGCAAATGTCCAAGGCTTGATCATATCAGAAGTTTCCCGAAGAATCCCCAGGCGCTCCATCAGCCATAAAGTCAAGAGAAACGGGCTGCCCCCGTGCATATACCGTCTCCCGGTAGCCAGCCTGTCGAGAGCATGAAAAGTCTCTCCCAAGATCAAAGGTACAACATCTCTGCCCAAGCGACAGTGAACAACCACATCTAGCAGAGCCCGATGACAGATCCCAAAAGAATAAACCATGAACAAGGTCCCGAACATGCAAAGTGCAAAGGCATCCCAATAGGCATCGTCAAGCAAGCCTAAGCCCCTAAATCTATCAGGGAGACCAGAAATGTTAAAATGATCGGGACCACAGATCATACCTTGTGCTTCCTCCGGGGAAAGATGAAGAAGGTTGCACAGCTTGTCAACAAAAGAGGCTCCTCCGGGCAAAGGAATTGCAATCTCCTCCACCTCAGGACCACCAAGCAAAGCCCGAAATTCTTCAACAGTCGGGACCATTTCATTGTAAGAAAAGCAAAAAACATGCCTTCTAGTGTCCCAAAATGAGGAAGAAGCTCTCAAAAGATCATAATCCGGAATCAATTCCTTGAGAGACCACAAGCATCGTATCTTGTACCTTTCTTCAAAGAATGGCCTCCTCTCATGCATAATCTCCCGACACCACTCTTTAAACTTGGTGAAGAATTGCATTTGCGAATCTTGGGATAATTTGGATGGATTTCTCATGCTCACAATTCCCTCCATGGTTTTTCTCTCCTTCTCCCCGAAAATGGCTGTTTGAACTGGTGGTTGAAGAAGGTGTTTGAATTTGAAATAAAGGAAGACCAGATCTGACGCAAAATTAAAGGACAATGTCGAAAGTCGTCCTATCCGCGCGGACATAAATGCCATCACTGAAAAAATTTTGCAAATACCCAAACCGGCCGCACCACGGAGGAATATTTTCATCCCGGTTGCTCGAAACCTGTGCAAAGCCTGTCCAAACAGTTCGAACACCAAACACTTACACCCTTGCCAAAAAAACCGGGGCTCATGTAACAATGCATTCATATAAAATTGCATTCATGATAGATAAAATAAAATAAAATCCTAAGTTATTACATTCCAAAAAAAAAAAAAAAGAAAAGCAAAAAAATGTGCATAAAATGTATCTCGTCTCAATAAGTACAATCCTACCCCGTAAATCAATCTCGTAAGTCAATCGAATCCTCGGTGGCCGGTGCTTTCCCCCGACCCTCTTGCGGCTCGGGCCCGCCTCCTCGGTAGCCATGAATGCCTCGAGCTCGAATCATCGTCCTCGTCTCCGAAGAAGGCTCGCCAGGACCAACCAAAGCACGCCCGATACGGCAAACCAAGATCCGCAAAGAAGTCATATCCGAAGGTGAAGGCGTCGGACTCCTGGACATGTGAAGAAGACCCACCATGATGCCAGACATGCCCCTGCCCGTACGGATCCCCGAGAATGACGTGGTCCGAAGGCAGCACCACGCTGGGATCTATGAGAGGAGAAAGAGGAGTCTCAGAAGAACGCTCAGAAGGCTCAGGGGAAGTCTCCCGCTCGACAGGCGCCGGCTGTGCTCGCCTTGCTCTAGCATGAGGGGCTCCACAAGCAATCATCCTCCTGATGAATCTCTTAGCCCCGATCACCTGTTTCGTCAGCTTCTCCACGACCACCTCCGAAAACTGCACGAAAGCAAAAGCGTCAGAGATAGTTGAGACGAAAAATGATGACAGGAAAGAAAGGAAAAGACAGAAGCAAAAAAAAAGAAGAGGTGGGAAAGAGAAGCCATACCTTCATACCCGGACGAGGCTGAAAAGCTCGTGGAAGCCACTCAGGCTGGGGGATCTGCACCCTCAATCGGACCCCATCCTGGACATATGAAAAGTCCGTCCGCGGGTACCGTACGATCCCTACCCCCTCTCTCTCAAGGACCTGGGGCATCCTCAACCTCCTCAAGATAAATACCGGATACGGCTCAATCGCCACGAATGCCGAGAAGTGCTGGCCACCTCGATAATCGCCCCAGGTCTCCGACCTCTCGCTCGGATGCATCATGTCGGCGGGAGGCTCCACTGGAGCCATCAAAGGCGAGTTCACGCCATGCTGGCGCGTCACTCTCTCTCCCAGATAATACACGTCGCAAGTCAAGCCCCTCAAAATCCTCCGCTGCACGGTCCATATCTCGGCACCCTTCAGCTGCTCCACATCGAAGCCGTCCCAGGGATAAAATATCATCCTCTCATCTTTCTCAGCCCTCGTCAAAGGTAGGCACTCCCCGTACTTAAGGGTCGTGCGCCCCTTAGAACCTATCTTCTCCCGGGCATACTTGGACCAAGAAAGCATATCCGGATACGCCCTGAGGTACTCCGTCGGCTGCCGCCACATCGTGACGTGAAAAAACTCTAGAGCCCATACCTGCGAAAGGGAAAAATCCCATCAATCCGGTGCAAAAAAAAATGAGGAATACGTGCTTAAAGAAAAGAGAGAAGGTAAAAAGAAAGCTCGTACCTCCAGAGGAAACTCGAAGCATGTCAAAGAGCTGACGGCCTTCCGGCTATATCGATCCAAGGCAAAATAGAGCTCTGCCAGCCCTGCCTCTCCCCAAGAGACCTCCCCATCCATCTCCACATCCTTCAAACTCCTCAGCAAAGCAAACATCGCCGTCCCCTCAGCGTGTCCAAAAAGTGTGCTCGAAAAGGCAAACCACAAGAAAGCCCTGGCAATCTGCACCGCACCCACTCTCTCGTCCCCAGCCTCGTAATTCCCGATGGTCTCCACGATCTTCCCATAAACCACGACATACTCCATCCCCATCCCCTTTTTGGGAATGGGGGTAAAGCCCAGAAGCTCCTGCAGGTCCCGATCACTGTAGCCGTCTCTCCACTCCACGCTCCGTCCTTTAAAGGACAGGCCAGTAATTGCAGCGTAATCGGAGGGTGTAACCGTGGCCTCGCCCCAGAAAAAATGAAATGTGTGGGTCGCGTCCCACCAATGCTGTGCCAGAGCAAAAATCAGACCCTTGCTCTTGGAGAACTTGACCAACCCCCTCAGGCACTCGATAAACTCATACAGTCCGGTCTCAATAACGATCTGTCTAGGACTCATCAAAGCTCCTCGGCCCAAGACTGGAAGCCGGTCCCACAGGTCTACCACAGACTCCACTGATCCTCGAGTCTTCATCTTGTTCAGCTGCTGCGTCACAAAGCGACCTCCACCCTGCAATTGAAAAAAAAAAAGAGTCAAAAAAATTTTTTTTGCATTAAAAAAAAATTTGCATTCAAAAAAAAAATTGCATTAAAAAAAAATTGCATTAAAAAAAAAAGAGCATGCACATGCATCATGGACATAAAATTTTGAAAAAAAAATCGGGCAGCATAACGGCATACAATGGACTCAGCCCCATTTTTCTTGCACAGAGAAAAAGAGTTTTCAACAACCATTCATACATAAAAAAAAAAACATAACATTGAGTCAACGAAAAAAAATTTTTCCGTCCCATTTTTCATGAAATAGCATACATAAACAATTTTTTTCACAAATCATTCATTCAATCAACGGAATCAAAAATCCGTCCCACTTTTCAAAGAAAATCACATTCTCAAAAAAAAAAAAATGCATTCATATCATTCATCATCCCATTACAAAAAAAAATAAAAAAATCCTACAAGAGTGCATACATGCATACATTCATGTCCATCCCAAATTCGGGCGAATTCCTTATCATTTCATATTTCAAAAAAAAAAATGGCAAAATGCCCATTCTTTTCAAACACATTGCGACATGCAAATCATCAAAAATCCAATTTCAGTGTCAAAAAAAAAAAGAACATAATTTTTCGAATTTTAATTACAATTTTCGGATATAAAAAAAAAAATGGCAAAATGCCCATTCTTTCTTCCAAACAAAATGCACATTTTGGTTACCCACATACTCATTACAACATGCAAAGCATCAAAATCAAATTTCAAGTCCAAGAACATCAAAATTTTCGGATCTAAAAAAAAATCACCAAAAAATCAATCTCAAATGAAAAATCGACAAAGGGAATGAAGAGATTCGAAGTATACCGTACGGAGACTCGAATCAGAAGCCCAATGTTGCCATGCATCGGGGTACGGCTCCTCCGCAATCGATTGCGAAAGGGTGTAATACCTCCTCATTCGAACAAGCTCCAATCGCCTCTCCGCTACCGAGCCACGTCCTTGGCCTTGAATGGCTGCTTCCCCGTGTTCCATTGCTCGAAAATCGAAGAAAATGAAAGATTTTTGAAGGTTTTTTGGCCAAAAATGGCTTCCCTCCTCGGTTTTCTCTCTCTCTCTCTCGCTCTCTCTCGTAAATTCAAAAAATTGGAAAAGGGTGAGGAAGGAGAAGAAAGGGCGTTGGCCCTCATTTAAAACCAGTCCAGGTCACGTTCTGATCCGCGCGGACGAAAAGGAAGGGTCAAAAAGACCCTTTTGCCCTTTAAAATTTCAGGACTCTGCAGTTTAGTCCTCAACTTAACAAGGGTTAACCAAAGTTAACCAAGGTTAATACCCTTTTCAAAAGAGCTTCAACGGCAGTCAAACGTAAGTCCGATTTCTCCGAGAAAGATAACGGAATCCCGTTTCTTTCATCAAAATCATCAACGGCAGTCAAACGTAAGTCCGATTTCTCCGAAAAAGATAACGGAATCCCGTTTCTTTCATCAAAATCATCAACGATAGTCAAACGTAAGTCCGATTTCCCCGAGAAAGATAACGGAATCCCGTTTCTTTCCTCAATTTCATCAACGGCAGTCAAACGTAAGTCCGATTTCTCCAAGAAAGATAACGGAATCCCGTCTCTTTCATCAAAATCATCAAACGACAGTAAAACGTAAGTCCGATTTGCCCAGCAAAAGCTAACAAGATCCCCAGCGAAGTCAACGAAATTCCGTCAACGGCCGAAACCCCAGCAGCGTTTCGAACTACGACTGGCTTGATTCCTCTTAAGGATACGTAGGTAGCCTATCATTAGGTCCAGCCACCCGACCAAAACGGTCACCCTCTCCTTCGGCAGCAGACAAAGTCCACCGAAGGACCATCCATCCCAAACCATTAAGGGAAAACATTTCAAATCAAGGTCCGAGGCACCTAAAAAGCCATCATCAAGGTTTGAGGCACCTAAAACGCCATCATCATCAAGGTTCAAGGCACCTAAAACTCCATCGTCATCTAGGTCCGAGGCACCTAAAACGCCATCTTCAAGGTCAGAGGCACCTAAAACGCCATCATTACCAGGTTGACACCTCAAAATAGTCATTCCAAGGTCAAAGACCCGAACTACGACTGGCTTGATTCCTCCTAAGGATACGTAGGTAGCCTATCATTAGGTTCAGCCACCAGACCAAAATGGTCATTCCTATCCCCAGCAGAGCGGATATACAATCTCAGCCACCAGACCAAAATGGTCATTCTTATCCCCAGCAGAGTTTCTCTCCGCAATCGACTGCAGAACTCGCTCATCAAGGTTCGAGGCACCTAAAACGCCATCATCTCCAGGGTCAAAGACCCGAACTACGGCCGGCTTGATTCCCATTCGGGATACGTAGGTAGCCTATCGCTAGGTTCAGCCACTCGATCACTCGATCACTTGATCATCCTGTCAAATATGGAGCCTTACTCTTATCGACGACCCCGCTTCCTTCGAAAGCACCGTCGCCGAGGGGCTACTGTAAGTGCTCCAATTTGAGTTGTTAGTATTTTCGTTAGAAAATTAACGAAAGTTTTAACATTCCTAACATTTATAACAATTCCTAACATTTCTAACCAAGCAAGGGTAGATTAGGGATTGCCATTTTAAGATAAACCAAGGAAAAGAATCAAAAAAGAAAAGAAATTGGAAAAATCCTAATCTGGTAAGCTGAAAAACAGCAACCAGTTTGAATTTTCTGAAAATATTCTGTGTGTTCAAAGCCTGCAGCTGTAATTAATGAACAGTGCACGCTAAGGGTTTGATCCGCGCGGATGACTTTGCCATTTTCAGAGGGCTATAAATTGAGGCCTTCAGTCACAGAAATAGGAAAAACAACACAATTTTCAACTGCACCTTGGCGAAAAATAGGGAGAAAACAGTGGGAATTCACTTGAATTGCCACCATTTTCTCTTCAATCTTTCCCAAATCCCACTTACTCAAAATAATTTCAAATCACTCTCATACATACTCTCATACATACACTAACTCAAGCTCAAATCACCCTTTAGGAGGAGTATTAGAGAGAAAACATAGAGGACTTCATTGTTATCTACTTGTTTTCTCTTTGACCAACTCTAATCACCAACCCTAAACACATTCAAACCCTAAACACATTCAAGCCTTTGAATCCATTCAAACACAAAACATAAAGAAGATAGGTATAACCTCCTTCTCCTCACCCTAAATTTCTCTCATCCATGCATGCATTTTCAAACTCCAAAATGTAGTTTGTTCATCTTCTTACCCTAGATCCAAGAGGATCACCATGGAAGTTCATCTCCATGGATGATCCTCCACAAGGATCAACATTACTTTTCAAAGTATCTTTACTTACTTGCAAACATGTTTTCAAAACCCTAAAAACCATTTTCATACATCAAATCTTCATTTTCAAAGGATAAAATTCCCCTTCCCAAGCAAATGAAGTGCTTAGTCCTAATGTACCCTAAGGATGGCTTGATATAGTTGATTCACCACTAAAATGTCAAGTGATCACTAATAAAAGCCTAAGGAAATGGGGACAAGCATGAATGCCAAACCCCCTTTAAAATCATGTTTTTCTTCTTAAGAAAGTTGCTGTCCAGTAGCAATTTTCTAAGACCTCTGTCCATGGTCTAATTTTTTTGGACACAGATAAAATTGGAATTTGGTGTTGACTAAAAAACACTTTTTGTAGCCAACATCCAGAGATTTCCATACATATTTTTACTTTATTTTTTTCGTGAGTAAAACTCCCTTTTTCAAATTTTATTTTAAAGGTCAGTTCCTCAGTCTCTGGAAGTCCAGATTTCATATCTGAGATTTCCAGAAGGTTTTGGTCCACCAAATCAACTCCAAATGGGAAAGTTATTTTACAGAAATCTTATTTAAGGTGTTTTGAACAACTTTCATTCTCGGATTTTCCCCAGATTCTGAGATTTTTAAGCCCTTAAACCCATTTTAAAATAAAGTGTCCACTGCCTTTTTCATTCTGGCAGAAATGTTTTTCAACTTCAAAAAATCCTTTGAGTCCCAAAACTCAACCCAAAAATCACACCAAAAATCATGGGATTTGTTCAAAGTCTAATAAAGAGTTCCCAATTTTTACTTTTCTGAGTTTCAATTTATTTTGGCCAAAGTAACACATACACACACACACACAAATGGTTTTTATGCTTGGAAGACTCGTTTTACGAGGCATTCCGGGCGAACACTAACGTTCTTCCCAGCGTGTAACGTTACCTCCGAACCCAAATCTCTTATTTCGGGCATTTTTCAATGTTTTCGCCCTTAAAACAAAAATGGCGTGGCGACTCCGTTTTCCGGTTTTATTTGGTTTTCAAAGAAACGAAAAATCGAATTTTTTCCGCGAATTGGAATTCAACATCGTTACATCATCCGAAGGCCTCACGCCTCACGCCTGAGGATTATGAATATGTAATCAATGTCATCTTTCCTCTTACTTTGAATGAAATGACAGATCTTTCTGAGTATCCCCTTATTGCCAACTTAACAAATGATAAATTAACTCAAAACTTAACAACAGTTAATAATGAATCATTTGAACAAGATGCAAACACACTAAACGAACAATACATTAAAGAAATCTTTAAGCAGGTTACAGACAAAGAGGAAAACCGGGCCCAAGCTGCCGAGGAGGTTTTGACAAGTGTGAACTTGGGTACTGTCGAGAAACCTAAAGAGACACAGATTGGAAACTTCTTCCAGGGGGTTGAACGGGACAGACTGGTCAATCTGCTCAGAGAATACATGGACGTGTTCGCATGGTCGTACAGGGATATGCCGGGGCTAGACAATTCAATAGTAGAGCACAGAATCCCTCTAGCACCAGATGCTAAGTCAGTGAAGCAGAAACTGAGGAAGATCAAGCCAGAATGGTCCCTACAGGTCAAAGAAGAGATTGAGAAGCTACTGCGGGTAGGATTCATCAGAGTCATCGAATATCTGACATGGTTATCCAACATTGTGACTGTAACCAAGGCCAATGGGAAGGTGCGCTGCTGTGTAGATTTTTGGGATCTGAACATAGCCAGCCTCAAAGACGATTATCCCTTGCCAAACATAGACATTCTTGTGTACGCCACTGCTAACTACGAAGTCAAATCCTTCGTTGATGGCTTTGCTGGCTACAACCAGATCAAGATGGCCGAGGAGGACCAAGAAAAGACAGCCTTCACCATACCGTGGGAAACGTACTGCTATACAGTGATGTCGTTTGGGCTTAAGAATGCCGAGGCTACTTATCAGAGGGCAGCGACCGCACTCTTTCACGACATGATCCACAAGGAGATTGAGGTCTACGTTGACGACATGATAATCCACTCAAAAGGTGAGGATGGACATCACTTTTTTGACCTGTGAAAGTTCTTTGAGAGGCTGAGACAGCATTCTATGAGACTAAACCCTGCCAAATGCACCTTCTGAGTGACAAGGGGAAAAGTGCTTGGGTATATGGTCACGGAGCGAGGTATCGAAGTCGACCCCCGTAAGATCAAGGCCATTATAGACATGAGGCCACCTCGAACCCAGACAGAAGTCAAAAGCTTTATGGGCAAACTGCAGTATATCAGCCGCTTCGTCAACCAGTTGACTACCATGTGCGAGCCCATCTTCAAGCTCATGAAGAAGAATGTAGACACAGAATGGACCGAGGAATGCCAGGATGCCTTTGATCAAATCAAGGCATACTTAGTACATCCTCCGGTGCTATGGCCCCCACATAGACAGAAACCTCTTCTGCTTTATCTCACTATCACTGATACGGCAGTTGGGGCTATGCTTGCTCAGGAGAAGAAAGACTCTCGGGTAGAGAATGCCATTTACTTTGTCGGCCATTTAAGGCTGCGGGGGAAGTGAGCTCAATTACTCGACATGCTGAAAAGACTTGTGCGGGGCGTGCAGGTAGTCGGTAAGCTGAAGCACTACATGCAAGCCCACTCTGTGAACTTGGTCTCGAAAATGGACCCCATCAAGTACATCTTCGATAAGCCTTCCCTCTCGATGCGTCTAGCAAAGTGGTCCTTCTTCTTGACTGAGTATGACATCAACTATGTGACAAGAAAGGCTATCAAGGGTCAAACGTTGTCAGACCATCTGGCAGACTTCCCTAGTAATGAGGATCGTGGGCCTGAACCCCAATTCCCAGATGAAGGGATCTTCATAGTTGAGCCTGAGAACCGATGACAGCTATTCTTTGACGGAGATGCTAACAAGAGAGGAAACAGCGTAGGAATGCTACTGGTCGATCCGAAAGATGAGCACGCGCCCATAGCCCTCAAGTTGAACTTCCCTGCCACGAACAATGTCGCCTAGTATGAAGCTTGCATTGCTGGTTTAGAGGCTGCCTTAGAAAGAAATGTCAAGGAGCTCGAAGTTTATGGAGACTCAGCCCTGATCATCAACCAGGTCTCCAACAAATGGAAGACTGTGGACCCTAATCTTCGGCGGTATCATGCCTACATGGAGGAGTTGACCCGAGCGCCTCAGTGGAAGTGACCTTCCATTACCTGCCAAGGGAAAAGAACAGATTCGCAGATGCCCTAGCTACTCTAGCCTCACTGGTAGAGATCCCCGAGGGAAAATTCATAAAACCCTTCAGAGTGGGTAGAAGAGAAGCCCCGGCTTTCTGTTGTGAAGTAGACTTGGGGTCCGAGCCTGTCAAGGAACCCTGGTACAGTCAGATTTACCAGTTCCTTTAAGATGGAGAGTCAGCTTTCAGAGATGAAGAAGGTAGACCAAAATAAGGCATTAAAGCCAAGAGCTGCAAGCCCTGAAAAGGTTGGCCTCCCATTATGTCATTCTAGGAGGCGACATGTACATGAAACGGTACCAGGGACCACTCCCCCTGTGTGTCACCCAAGAAAGGGCCAGAGAGTTGATGATCGAAGTCCACAATGGTCCCTGCGGTCCTCATATGAATGCCAGAGCATTGATGCAAGTGATCCTCAAAATGGGTTACTACTGGATTTCCATGGAGACAGACTGTGTCCAGCATGTCCGAGCGTGCGACAAATGCCAACGATTTGCCAACCTCAACCATCTCCCGCCTCATGACCTGTACTTCATGACGACTCCTTGGCTGTTTTCAACTTGGGGTATTGATGTGATAGGGAAGATAGCCCCGGCAGGAAGCAATGGGCATGAATTTGTGTTAGTAGCAATCGACTACTTCACCAAGTGGGTAGAGGCCAAGTCCTACAAGGTCCTCACTTCCAGAAAAGTGGCCCAATTCATCAAAGAAAACATTATGAGCAGATATGGGGTGCCCAATGAGGTCATTTCAGATAACGGGTCTGAAATTACCCGGGATCCGGCTTAGAGCGCGGAGCCCCGACATCTCGCATTTTTGTCGCTTTTCGGGAAAGTCGCCCGGATCCGAGAGGCAGCGCGTTCGCGCCCCGACATCTGGCTTTATCCCGCTTTAGCGTTAGTTGGAGGTGTCTCGCTGTGTTTTGCTTTGTAGAGTTGCCACGCTGTTTTTATTATTAAGCCCAAAACATTGAAAAAGGGCATCAGTTTAAAAATAATAATAAACTGTTTTTGTGTGATGAGATTTTGAGTTCGGAGGTCAGATGACTCCTCGGGAAGAGAATATTAGAATCTTAGAGCTCACCCGAGTCGCCTCGTAAAAACGAGTCTTTCGGATACCCCTAATATTCTTTAAATGTTGTGTGTGTGTGTGTGTGTGCTTTTAAAAATGCATGCTGTGTCGGATGTCTACATTGTACACTACGTATTGAAATGTATTGAAATAGTAATGGAAGGAAGCCTTACCAATGTTGGTTCGTGTCTGTCTTCCGCTGGGGAATAGTGTTTGAGGATGGAATGATGTTCCGGTACGGATCGGGATTGCTTCGGGAGGGGGCCGGTTGTCTGCGGACAGAGTTTCGGCGTGCGTTGGGATCGCAGGCTGCGTTCGGGCAGAGTTTCGGCGTGCGTTGGGATCGCAGGGATCACTCGGGCAGAGGTTCGGCTTGCGTTGGGGTGGCAGGAGTCACTCGGGCAGAGTTTTGGCGTGGTTTGAGATCGGCGATTTGACTCGGAAAGAGCCGGGACGCCTCGGGAAAGACCAGGCAAGGCCTCAGAGTACCACGAGGGGCCTCAGAGTACCTCGAGAATGCCTCGGGGCAGCGCGGGAGCGTCGCGGGAGCGCTCGGGGAGGCTTCGGAGCACCACGAGGGGGCTCGGAAGGCCTCGGAAGGATCCGAAAGGGGCCGGGAGTGCCTCGAGAGGACTTAGAGGGGAGCCAAAAGGCTAAGGGAGGAAGAGAGAAGAGGGAGGTGTGTGAAATGAGGGAGGGGGAGCCCTCTATTTATAGTAGGAAAAATCTGCAAAGAGGTCCGTACGGACCTCCCTAGTTATCCAGAATTTTGGTTTTCCTCGATTTGAGGGAATATGTGATGATGGTGAATATTCTGGAATTATGATGTCCCCTATGCAATAAGGTCCGTACGGACCATCTTGACATGCAAAGAGGTCCGTACGGACCAACTATGCATGAGGGTAATCATTTTTGCCGAGATTTGAGGGAATATTGTGGACTTTAAGAGGATTCAGTAATTATTAAAGCAAAGAGGTCCGTACGGACTACTCTTGCTTTTCCAATTTCCTGAAAATTCCCAAAAGGTCCTTCTGTCCCTTTTATCCCAGAAAGGCCCCTCCCTTGGTTTGGTTGAAGGTTTTGAGAGGGTTTTGAGTGTCATAGGTCTTCGAGACTGTGTTTGTGAGTCTGCGGTGTTTCCTGTGTGTTCGGCAGAGGGTGATCTAGATTGGGGTACTTACAGAAGCCCCTCAACGACGTCACTTTCGGAGGAAGTGGGGTCGTTGATAAGATAAGGGTCCTAATCTGGATCGCGTGCTGGGAGAGGAAGTGACCGTGGAGGTCGGTGGGAGGACGTGGCGGTGTCCTGTTGTGTGACCGTTTAGGTCAAGTGGCTGGACCCTGTGATAGGATTCCTACGTATCCCTGTCGGGAATCAAGCCTGATCGTAGTTCGTGTGTGAGTGTTGTAGTGCAAGAGGACGGGAGATGTCCTCTGACTAAGACTCTATGGGTGGACGTGGTGGTGTTCTGGGTGACCGTATAGGTCGATGGCTGGACCCTGTGATAGGATTCCTACGTATCCCTGGCCGGAATCAAGCCTGGCCGTAGTTCAGAGGTCGTGAATTTGTGAGTGTATGTGGGCGTGATGGTGCCCTGGCATCGTGTGACCGCCGAGGTCGCTGGTAAGGACGGGGTGGTGTCCTAAGATGTGGTGCCTGCCGAGGTCAATTGTCAGGACGTGGTGGTGTCCTGGGGTGGAAATTTTACGATTTTCCTAATCGGGTGGTTTAAGGGCTTCCGGGCTGGAGATAGTGATGGAGGTTTATACGGTCTTCCGGACTGAGTGATTTAAAGCCTTTCGGGCTGGAGATAGTATGAAGGCTTGAGTCATCTTCTGGTTGCAGTTTGCCATGCGTGAGGACTTTGAATCGTCTTCTGGCTGCGGTTTGCCGTGCGTGAGGACTTTGAATCGTCTTCTCCGCGGCAGCTTGCCATGCGTGAGGACTTTGAATCGTCTTCCGGCCGTGGTTTGCCATGCGTGAGGACTTTGAATCGTCTTCTGGCTGCGGTTTGCCATGCGTGAGGACTTTGAATCGTCTTCTGGCTGCGGTTTGCCATGCGTGAGGACTTTGAATCGTCTTCTGGCTGCGGTTTGCCATGCGTGAGGACTTTGAATCGTCTTCTGGCTGTGGTTTGCCATGCGTGAGGACTTTGAATCGTCTTCTGGCTGTGGTTTGCCATGCGTGAGGACTTTGAATCGTCTTCTGGCTGTGGTTGTGGAGGCATGGCTGCCTTGAGCTTTGATTGCGAGAGGTGTAGATGCCTCGTGCTTTGTCCGCTGGGGAGAAAGTTGGACTTACGATGACTGCCGGTGTTCGTCCGTTGGGGATTTATCGTGGCCCTGTAGGGGCCTTCATGCTGAGAGGGTGACTTCGGGCTTACTTTGATGGCCGGTGTTTGAGTTGCCGTTGAGTGGGCAAGGATGATGGCCGGTGATTGCTTCACTATTTGGCGTTTTGGAGGCGTTTCGTGCCTTGGGATTTATACTTGGAGGTGTTGGCTCCTTCTTGCGCTTGTTTTGCCGTTTGAGTGGGCGAGGTCCGGGCTTACGCCGACGGCCTGCCGGGATATGTAGTCTTGTACGACTTCCCTTTGACTTGTTGGGGAAGGAGCTCGAGCTTACTTTGATGGCCGGTGCTTGCGTTGTCGTTGAGCGTTTTGGAGGCGTTTTGTGCCTTGAGATTTGTGCTGGGAGGTGTTGGCTCCTTCTTGCGCTTGTTTTGCCGTTGAGTGGGCGAAATCCGGGCTTACGTTGACGGCCGGTTCTTGAATTGCCGTTGAGTGGGCAAAGTCCGGGCTTACATTGACGGCCGGTTCTTGAATTGTCATTGGAGTGGGCGAGGTTCGGGCTTACACTGACGGCCGGTGGTTGAATTTGATGGGTTAAGGACCATACTGCACTGAATTTGCTGAAATAGGCCTTAGGACAGCCAGGGGCAAAGATTATAAGGGCAGGAAAGTAATTTGGCCCTCCCTTGCAAGAAGGTCCGTACGGACCAACCTGGGATGCAAAGAGGTTCGTACGGACCAAGTTGGTTTTTTACAGTTCCCAGGTTTTGACTGGGATTAAATGCCGAGCCCTTCCCCATTCCTTCTTCTTCAGTGCGTGAACCCGAGAGAGAGAGGGAGAGAAAAACCTCCATTGTTAACCAAAATCCTCCATTTTTGCTTTGAATTGCTTGCCATGGCGGAAGGATCTCGAAGGAATCGTCGACAACGCAGTCAAGAAGTGGTCGAGCAACGGATGGAGCTCCAAAGAAATTGGATCTCCTTTGTTCCATCTTCGAAGAACCCGGATGTATTGTATCCGAATCCGGAGGTGCACAATCGTCGCTCTAGGAACGTCGGGGAGGTAAGAAATCCGTCCCGTTTCGATTCCTTGCTCGAATTTTTTTTTGAATGCTAGAACTAGGTTTTAGTTTTTCGCATTTTGAGGCTTTTGTTATTTGCCATGCCTTTTGTGAATTTCTTGACGAATTGTTGAAAGTTAGCATGTAAATATTGTGAATATGTGCATTTTGTGCGGAAATGTGTAGATTAGCTCTTATTTGTGAAAATAAAGTGCCTCTCTATGAAAATGCATGTTTTGGTGTTTTGTACCTTATGCTATTTATGTATGTACAATGTGGGAAAAAAATTGTCATGTAGGGACAAATTTTGTAGAAAAAAAATGTGACATGTGCCGTGTTTTGTGACGGGTTTTGTCTGAAAGTATGTGCCGTGTAGGGACGGACTTTTCTTTTGAAAATGTGTTATGCAGTGTGTGCCGTGTTCTTGGGTGACGGACTCTGTGGGGAAAGTATGTGCAATATGTGCCGTGTTTTGTGACGGGTCTTTTGAAAATGTGTCATGTAGTGCTTGATCCCTTTGTTGAGAAAATTTGTACAGTGTGTGCCGTGTTTTGTGACGGACTGTATGGAAAAATTATGTATAATGCATGTCATGTTTTGAGTTGCATGTAAAAATTATGTGCAATACGTGCCGTGTTTCGTGACGGGATATATGTGCTTTGATTTTCTTTTGCATTAAGTACTGTGAATGACGTACCTTTGCTGTGTTTACCTGCAGGATGAGGGGCTCTTGGCTGGGAAGGCCAAGAAGATGAAGACTCGGGGATCGCTCGAGGCTGTTGTTGAGTTGTGGCAGCGGATGCCCATATTTTCGCAGGATGGTAGGCCGAGTCCCTGGAGGCCGGTCCACGCTTCCGCTTCGGGTGTGTTCGTAGAGAACCCGTCGGGGTTTCGACACGAGGAAGAACAAGAGCATCTTCCTTGGCCTTTCGAGTATTGGTGGGATACCACCCACACCTTCCATCTAAGCCGGGAGAGGTGACGGTGACGCCCACCGACTTTGCCGCTATTACCGGCTTTCCTTCAAAGGAGGGCCAAAGTGCGGTGGAGAGATATGATATCCGATGATGTGTTGACCGATCCGCTGGGCTTTGAGCCCCGTCCTCGCAGGGCCCGGGCATGCTATATAGCGATGTGGAGCCGAGGATTACGGCGCATTGGGGCCTATGTTCGGGGTACCGGCCAGGTGATGGCTGAGCCGGGCGCGCTCCTTTTGTGGTTTGCACTTTCCGAGACTTTGTTCTCGAACCACGCGACTACGCGCTCCTTTTGCTCCTTGGTTGGAGAGCTTGATTGACTTGGAGAGAGTTTGTGATATCGCTTGGGGCGAGGCGGGCTCGCCGAGCTCTACTTCTCCTTGGACCGGCTTTAGCCTGGGCGCTGGCGCTCTTTGGCCTCGTTTTG